>LTAE01002174.1:28433-46244 GCA_001647135.1 Pontederia paniculata | reverse complement strand
CGTCCATTCCTTCAGCTTAGGTCGACCGCTACTTTGAACTTGTATGTATCCTGTTACATAAATCAGCTCACAAGTTCATCAATATAGGCTGAGTTCACTTTACAGATTTGTGATCATTCAAAACATTCTCGGGATCCTAGATTCAACAGATGACTCATGGAGCACGTGTCGTTTTGATGGAGTTAGTCGTGTCTGGATTACCACTATCAGTGTTGTGGTGCAGACACGACAACGTTGAGTATGACACGGTCTGTTTCATTTGATCGAGAGTTAAAGTGATGAACGTCATGGGTCATGTCTGATGCCTCATTGAGTTTGGGAACGTGTCACAAAAAGTTGAAAATCAATCGTTTAAGACATTAGTGCAAAGAGATAAACACATCTACATTAGTAGAGAAAACAACATGCTTTCCTTGTTGTCAAACATAGTCCGCGTCACTAGGCGACACATGTCATGTTGTTCTTGTTGCTATAGGAGAGAGGGAATGCAGCTTGTGTGGTTGAAAATGATCGGAGTTGCGAAGAACTGATTGTCTCGTCGAAGGGACGCGACTGGGTTCTTGAAGTAAAGAGAAGAGTGTGGTTGGCGATGTTTGACGAAAGGCTGATACACGACTTATTTTCAAGCAGGGTGCGTCGGTGTCAGAGAAGGATCACAGGACACAACGAGGGTCGGCAGTGATGCGTGGCCGAGTTGTGGATTGACGTGGCTCGGATCATCAAAACCGTGTCGGGACAAAGAGGAGCATGGACTGTGTTGCGTGTCCACTACTATTGGTTGGTGGCGGTTGGGCGCAAGAATCAATGTCATTAACACAGTGCGCACTTGAAAAGGCACGTGTGTTGTTTCCCAAAGCATTGGCGCAACGTTCGAGGCATTAACAGATTGATGCAGGCCACTTACTGATGGAAACTAATGCAGTGGCGCAGTCCATTTTGATTATTCGATGCAATCCATAATTTGAAGTGTTGAAGTGCCGATTGTTGTGGTCCACATGGTCCATTTCTTTTAGCGATGTGGACCATTTCATGAAATCTATAAAATAAATTACGAGAACACTTCCAAAATTCTTATTAGTGTAAAACGTAGGCCATTTTCTAGACCAAAAAGTTGACTTGATTCAAAAAATTAAAAATAAAGAAAGAGAAAATAACTAATTAGAAAAGAGACAAAAATAACTAAATGATGTTTTCAATTAAGAACAATCTAACCGAGAATAAATGATTTGAACGTGAATGCCATGCCCCATGATGAGACTCAGCATATTTTGATGGGTAGGCAGCCAACCTTCTCCCAACCTTGACCATCTGGTTCAACGAGTACTACTTTGCCCTTGTCTTGACAACTTGGTTTCACTTGAAGTTGTGTCAGAGTTGGGCTCTTTAGTTGCCAGAGTCTCATTGACGTTGATGTTGATGTAGATTATGTCAATGGTTTATGTGGTGTGCTCCTCTCCTCTTGTGGTGGTTGAGACGAAGTTGCAAAGACTAATGAATTTTCCAAAGGTGGGATCCTCCTTCGGACTTATCTATTCTCTATAATGTTACTCACTTGTCTCCTTTACTCGTCACACAATAGTCTATGTCATTGGCTGATAAAATCTTTACGATTTCCATCATCTTCTATAAGAATACTGGTGGTGACATGGACATACAATGCATCTTGCATTCTTCACAATACTTGCCTTTGGAGACTTGGCATTTTGAGAAGATAATTCAGACAACTTATTTTTCTAGTATTTGAATTTGGGCCTGCAATATATCAAAATTTTCTTGCATCTCAGATGGCTGCAGAGGAGGAGGGAAATCATTATTAACTTTGTTCTGCTTTTGTAATTGGGTCAACTGGATCTTTAAGTTTTGAATAAGTTAGTCTTGCATAGTGAATTTCTGTTAAATTGCAGATATTACTTGGCCAAACATATCTTTGAGTTTGACCCTTGACTTTGTTGATGATTTGATGACATCATCTATCTCTACATTGTGCTAGTTGATTTTTGAAATTTGATTCTCCATGTTTTGTATGTACTCCTCATGTATGGAGAATTTAGTTAGCAGTGTGCTCATCATTTGGCTTAACATGATGAGTGGATTCATCGAAAGGGCTTCTATTATAGCTTCATGGGATGAGTAGTTGATGCTTTGTTCAGGTGGATTGATGTAAATTTGAATTACTTTTGGAATTTCAGGTTGATGGCTAGACTGTAAGAGTTGTGATTGTCCATGGACTTTATATTGTTTCACAATATTTTTATTCTCCTCAACTTGTGGCTGAAAAATCTCATAAAGCAACCGAAAAATTGATCAGAAAAGGCCCACGTTGGTTGTAGACGCGGTCTGCATTCAAAGATGAAAGCGCGCGAGTAGAACGAAAATGAGAGAACGGAAACTACTTGGGTCTTATTGGAACACTGTTAGCATTCTATCAGATAAATACATTAAAATATTAAATCCAAAATCTTATTAAAAAAATTCTCGTAGCAGTATCTCGCGATTAAAATCAACGAAAATACTCAATTAAACAATATCAACCAGAATATGATGCAAGTTCACATACTGCATAGATATAGGAATTCAATATAGTCTATCCTTAAGCACAAAATAATATCTAGCTTAATGAAATAAGAACGAGAAAAAATAAAATCTTTGCAGAGTGTTGTCGTCTTTTAGTCTTCAAGATGAATCCTAGGCTTCTCCTCCAATAGTTGGCTTCACATCTCTTTAGAAATTCTTGTAGTGAAAATTATGAGGAGAGATGATTTATGGAGGTCATTTGCATGTCTCTTTATAGGTTAGAATCAAGCTCCAATGGGTCTCCAAGTCTTTCACAAAATTGAGATATTTTGAAATTCTTCTTAAGTCAAAATAGGAAGAAATTAATATTTTTCAATTAATTTTGTAACTCTCCTTTAGGCTGAAATTTAGAGCATCAAAACTCTTCCAATTTTTTTCAAATATGATTTTTTATTCCCAAAGAGTTAGGATAAGATAATAATAATTTTTCAGTCATATTAAAAAGAATGATGATAAAATCTTTTAATTTCTCTCAAGTTCATTAAAAATAGATCTCTAATAGGTCCCAAAGGTTATATAATGATTAGAAATTTTTTCTATAAAGTTTTGGCTCATTTTCCTTGTCAAATTCTTCAAAAAAAATCATTCCTAATTGGAATAGAAAAAGTTGGAAGTCATCTCCAAATGAAATTTCTCAATGAATCAATTCCTATTTTAAGTAGGAAATGCTAGGAATCCTTTTAATTGATAATCTTCAAAATAATCAACTCCTAGTTGAAGTAGGAATTATATATTATCTCTCATATTATATCATCTTTTGACTTGAATTTGACTTCAAATTATGTATAACTCCTTTTAGTTGCTCTTTTTTCTTAAAAAGTGTATAATCTGCAAAATAAATATCGAGCTAGGGTAGAATAATGACTCGAAGAAATTAGAAATAAATATCAAAATTGATGCGTGCAATAATCAAAATTACAAAAAAAATCCTAAATGACATGCATCAAATATGTATATTTTTGTTTGCATCATACTACGAGACTAAATAATCTTAGGGCAATAGGTGTTGGTCCATCCCTTGAGCTTACTTGCCTAAACATTCCTAAGTTCTAAATGAATGTTCAAAACTTTAGCAATGATTTGTCAACAATGTGCTTCTCCCTATTGTATAAGATGGTCCATGTAGCAGGCTTTCTATCGATGTATTCCTCTAGTTGGCCTTTGGTCGTTAGGCAAGAACCCCTATTGATCTAAGAGCTCAAACACATCAAAGTTCTGGATAGCACAATTCGTACCCTCCTTAACTACTTCATTTGTCATTTTTTTCCGCTTTGCTCTTCTTATTTCATTCTTCTTTCATCTATAAACTCAATAACATTTAATGAAAAGACACTTATTATCAAGACTAACAAGAAAAGCAAATGACTATGAACATGAATTTATAGTTCAAATATCCATAGTTCTATTTGGCAACAAACACATTGTTTATTATCCAATACTGAAGCAATATTCGATAAAATCATCATGTTCGAATTTTGCTAACTAACAAGGTGTCCTTGAAATTTATCCTAGACAAATTAAGAGTACTAAGAGATAAGATAGTGATGACAAGGAATTTGGTCTTTATTTTCATGAGTATAACTATATTTTTTTTTCATAGATTTGATCTTTTATATTGCATCTTATTACTTCTTTTTGTGACTTTTGCACGTCTTGCAATTCCCTATTTGATATCTACTATTTTTCACATCTTAAAGGGTTTTTAGAAAGATTCTTTTGATCTTGTGGTTGTCTGGTTGTAGGAACCTACGGAGGAACAATTTCACACCCTGAAAGTTCTCTTGTAGAAATGATTCACACCTTGATGCTACCAAACAAAACCAAAAACAAACAAAAGAGGCAACAAACTTTGTAACAAACTTTCCTAAGAAGACACTTGTACATGCCATGTTGTTTTGTCCTTCCAAAGAAGGCCAGACAACTATCGTCTAACTAGAAAAAAAATCCTAGAGAACAAAAGAGGAAGGGGGAGACAACCTAAAGAAGGGTTCGTGACCACCGTGAGGGAGGTGTGGCCACTTTTTATGCACCATTGTTTGTGCAACTTGAAGTCCAGCAGAGGAGAGATCCAAGGTTGTGTCTTCGTGTGTTTTATTATGGCTTGCAGCTAGGAGAAGGAAGGGGAAACAAGAAGCATCATCAATCCATTTCTATTTAAGGTTTTGGAATGCTAGAAATGGATTTCTATTTGGACATTCATATGATGTTTGTGATGGTTGTAATAGACTAAACTTTTAAGCTTAGACATGGGAGTGTTTGCGACCTTCTTCTTGTTGTTTTGAACTTATTTATGATTGAATATATTTTCATATAACTTTTCGATCCGCTCTTGTGTTGTATTTCAATTTTTTGCACTATTTTGATTTATGGATTGCTTGTGACTGAGATCTAGGTGCTAGCTCCTTGCAACCCTTGCCCGAGAGGGTGGAGTTTGTTGCAAGAGCATTGCTGGGATCCAATAGGGGAGCAAAATTTCAAAGGGTGGCACTTGATTTTCATCTTGGTGGAGGTGTTGACCGAGAGGCGACATCCTTCCATCGAGAAGATTTCGTAGGTAGTTTATATATTGTTTTGTGATTGAGATTTAATTGTTTTCTTGTATTACAACCCTAGCCCGAGAGGGTAGTAAATGTTGTGAGGGCGCTACTAGGATCCAAGAGGAGAGTAAAGCTTTAATTAAACATGTGTCACTTATCTCTCATCTTGGTGGAGGATAGAGACTGAGAGGTGATATCACTCCATTGAGAGGAATCCACAAGTGGTCGAGAGGTTCTTAGCGGGTGTACGTCGAGCAGAAAGAGTAGAGACTATTCGGGCACCGAGAGGTGTGGATAGTCTTTAGGGATTATCATTTTGAGGGTTTTGTTCACGAGGGTAGCGAGATGTCATTGAATCCCAAGTTACCTTTAGTTGATTTAATATTTCAATAGCAAGTTGGAGTGCAAAAACATATCTCATGTCCCGATTGTTTCTCCCATTGAGTAAATCGTGATCCTTCTTCCTCTATATCTGATTACATTTGCTTCTTTTAATATTAAAATCCCAAAAATATTTTGGTTTATTTTCTTTTCAGATTTTAATTTCTTTTATATTCCATTCTTGAAACAAATTTGTTCCTTTCGTTGATTCAATTTTGTGTAAGATCAAGTGGTCAAGTTGTGAGATTCAATTTTCCTATGGATTCGATTCTAAAATACTAGAAGGAAGGTTGTACACTTCCAATTGAAGTGTGTGTTTAGAAAATATTTTTTTTTAAATTATTGATTTCAGCGGATTTTTTTGGTTGCTCCCAGCTCCAGAAATTCACACTCGGGTGGTGCCATCTGCAAAATCTATCACACTATGAGTCTGGAACTAGGTCTATTTTCACACATCATCACAAAACTCATTAGATAGTAAGATGATGAATGATATTTTTGAGTTTTATATTTTTATAAAATTTTCAAGACAAAGATATAGTACATGAGAAAATATGTCATAAAAAAACTAAAGATAATGCACGATAATGCTAACTTTTTCTCAAACTTAAAATGAACATTGTCTAGTATTTTGGGCTACCCGAAGGGGAGGTACAATGCATGATAAACATAAATAACTCAACAAATAGGAAAAGAAGAAAAGAGAACAACATAACATAATCTACTCTTGGCTCAATGGATGTGGCAAAGGTGGGTAGCACGAATATAGAAGCATTCCACAGTATCCTTAGTCGACATGATAGTCGTGCACACATTTTCTCCTGGCAAGAGTGGATGTCCCTGATGTCACATTGTGTAGCTATCAATATAGATTGCATAGAAGACAAGTCATAAGTAACATGAATAATAGTGGGATCAGCATTCATATATGTGGGCTGCTGAGAGTGTTAAGACCCAAACATGTGGTGAGATGGAGATGGAGGTGTTGGATCAGCAATGACAATTTTCTTCAAAGGAGGGATAAAATATGTCGTTCTTGAGCACGAAAGGACCATATCGGAACCCTTAAAGTAAATATTGTATCGACTTCTCTCCCTCAAGCTTCATGGATTGGATCACACGCCTTGGATAATACGATGATTAAGAAAGTAGTATTGTCAATAGATTTGATTGCCTCCGGATCAAGCTTCATATGCTAAGTAATCGGTGTGATCAGACCTCGATGACAATGGTATCTTTGTCCTTTTCTGAATTCCTCTAAAAAGTCCGCGCAAGGAAAACCTCGAACATTAACGGGTGTGTGTCTGTCATACAATAAATAAAGAAGAGCTCTGGTTTTGTAATCGTGTCATCGCCTCTACCGTGCTCGAAGTTGGTGTTAAGAATATCCGATGAATATAGCAGGACACCGAATTCTATATCATACATCTCTTGGACACGTTCTTCAAATGGGTAGCTCTTTTGACCCGTCTCCAAAGCTCAGTAATCATTATATTATTTTATTACTATAATAAGAAGAAAACACAATAGTAAAAACCAACATAATTGTGGAAACACAAAATAAATAAATAAAAGCCCGAGAAATATGAAAATAAATACTGAAAAAAATATTTTAATTTAATGGATGCTTTTAGTTTGTTTGTTAAAGTTTGATAGACTCAAAAATTATTTGGGGGCTCCATACTCGTCAAATAAATTAAGAGGTTGGTCCAGCCTAACTAGAGAAAAAAACATCTATAGAGGTCTAGGTCGAGTTGCAGTGCAATAAATCCGAGTAAAAAGTAAAGCTACTATGCTAAGTGTAAATTACATACATGCATATAAGATCTTTAGACCTTTTTATTTTGAGTCCAAAGTGACAAATATGATACTTTTCTTTTACAAAGAAGGCTAAAGATTTTTAAATTACATATCAAGTTCTAAGGAAATATATAGTGGATGCTCTTTATTAATGCAGTTGGTCAGAAATGGAACGATAAATAGTGCAGTACAGATGCTGTCCACCACCATTGCTGAAAATATGCACACTTTACTGAATAATGCACACTATTTGTCAAATCTGATCACCAAATGCTTGTTGGGATGTACATTTTTCTTCTTTTCAAAAGCTACCCGGGGAGAGCTTGCAAAGTTCTGATAATGTAATCATAAAGTTTTATCATCCCAAATTTATACATCTATGACAAAAAAAAAAGAGATTTTGTGTGGAGAAGAAAGCATGTTGTAAGAGCAATACTATTGCTTTACACAGTAAAGGCATAAACTTAGAATTCACTAAGTTTTTAAAAATTTTAATTGTGATGAATAACGATGTCATTTGAGACGACATAAATTAATTAAGATAATTTTTTAAAAATTTAAATGAGTTGAACATAATATATTGAAGAAATTTTAACGCTAATATTTATATTTAGTATTATATGTTGGTAAAGAAAAGTTGAGGAACCAAATGCTTGGATAGCGTATTAGAATTTCAAGTTGGAATTTAGAATCGTGAATAACGAAGTTTACTTATCCTATATTCTTAAAAATATGAAAATAATTATTCCAATTGTTTTCTATTTACTGCAGCAAAATCCATTCTTAAGCATGGATTGGAAAATCAAGTTCGAATAGTGAATAACAAATCTTAAGGACCTATTTGGTACAAGAACAAGGGGAAAATAAACTCTTTGTTCTTACATTTTCATCCAAACATCTCAAGAATAAAAAATATTTCAACTTTTTTAAAACCACCTAATTTTCCTGAAACCACCATTTTTTGTCACTTAATCAACAACAAATTGTTCTTGCCATTGGCAAGAATAATTTTTTTTTCCTTTCATTCTTCTAAAAAAGTTATTTTATTAAATTATTTTATCCTAATAAATACAAAATTATTTATAATTAATATTTTTTACGATTAATTAAATTCTTCATAAAATATAATAATTATAAATATTTTATATTATTAATTTTACATATTAGTTAATTACTATATTATCACATTATTTGGTAATAACATATGATTAAAAATAGAATAATGGAAAATGTTAATTAACTTGTGTTAATATAATATTATAAATATTTTGGTAGTTAATATTATATTAACAATAAAATAAATATAAATCATATATTATTAGAAACATATTAATTGTATAATCAAAATTAGCATTAATAGTTGTTTATCTTTACTTAATTGTTCTTTATGGAAAAAAAAGTCTTCCAAAAAATTTATTAATTAATTATTTGTATTTAATAATATCAATAAATACTTAATTATATTTAAAAAAAATAATAAAATATTATATTTAATCATATTATTATAATAGTAATTAATTTAATTGTTTGAATACTAACAAATCAACCAAACACCCCTTAAGAATAACACTACAAGAATAGTTCACTTCTATTCTTCTCTAGAGAACAAAAAAGGAATATTTTCTCTAATTCTCATTTTACTTATTCCTTCATCAAACATGGCCTAATTGTTCTATATCCTTAAAATTGTGAAAATAATTTGTTATAAGTTATTCCATTTTTTTACTGCAGCAAAATCCGACATCACAACATTTATTTTCTCACAATGAATTAAATTTGATTTCCCTACGTATTACTGAATTGATTTTTTTTTGCATTCTCACGTCTATCTCGAAATTAGAAAATTTTCTTACTTATAACTCCACTCTATTGTTTTTGGCGAAAATAATTTTATAAAGAAAATAAACCTTTTGGAAAAATTATTTTTTTTAAAAAAAGTTTGCTTTGCTTGATGATTATTAATATGAAAAGTTATTTAACAAATTCTCATTTAAAAGAAAATATAATTTATTTTCAAAAAATATATAATCCTTTCATATAATTTTCTTTATTTTAATTATCCTGTTTAATTATACGTGGGTTGCTCCTGAATTATTATTTTTTAGTTTCAGAGTTAGTCCCATATTCTTAATTTAGGAATAATCATATAATTTAAGAATTACTTTCTATTTCAAGTCTTTTCATCATGGAAGACAAAATAAAATAAGCTATTTAATCAAAATATGAAGTTTCATCTTATGAATTGTTTTCAAAGAAGAAAGGGCGGTGTCTCTTTCTCTATTGGAAGGGTTGCACTCTCTCAATCAGGCACCTACCCTTTTGGTTGGGCGTGCCTCAACTTTTTAATATTACTTATATTTATTATTTTAATTGTTTATGTAATTCTAACATCAATAAAGAGAATATGAACGAGAAGGGAAAAAATAGAATACTTTTCCCGTAGTAATATATAAAGAATAAAGACTATGGGCTCAACTTATCTAAAATTAAATATGAGAATAGCATCTTTCGATGTACATAGAGCAAGTAACCGTGTAATAGTATAAGATGATTGATATTTTTTTATTCTTCTAAAACAGGAAAATAAACGATAAATGTGTAAAAGTTATTAGTAACTAAATATGAGTTGAATTTTATTATTTGAAAATGCTATGAGCCATCAAGACAAAAAAAAAAAGGAAAAGAAAAATTAATGCTCTCAACTTCTTATATTTGTTTCCAAGAAAAAAATACGCTTTTTAATAAGACATCCTGCGCCGCTATCGAGAAAAAGGAAAAAAAAAAAGGAGACATCCTTTCCAGTGTCCACAGGGCACATCAATCTACTGATCTCCCAGCAAGAGGGCGAGGTTGGCGGCCATGGACAAGGAGAAGAAGAAGCGAGCCAAGAATCAAATAAACCTCTTCTACTGCGCCGAGGCCGAGGAGCTCGCCAGGAAGGTCGCCCAGACATCCGACACCATCACGCTCCGCGCCATCAAATGGAGGTTTACTTCTCGCCTCTTCTTCCTCTTTCCGCTGCTATATTTTGTTCCTTTGCTCGCGCCCATCAGTAAGGTTTTGGATTGGAGGCAGTGCGCTCACGTTTTCCAGTCGGTTGGTCTTTTAAAGATGCGATTTTTGGCAGCAAGAATTGATTTTTTTTTCCGACTTGAAGAGGCTTTAGTTTTTGGCATAGAGATGGGATTTTCTGGGTGTAAAGATCGAATTTTTATCGTGTCAGTGCAGTGTTATGGACATGGACGGATGAACTAGAACATTTTTTTAGTCGGACTTAGGAGTTATTCCACATCATTCTCCTTTGTGCGATCAAAGTATTAGCATAAGGAGCGAGATGCTTAAGCTTGTTGAAGTCATCTGTGAATATCGCTGGTTGTTGTTGAAATAGATGCTTAAACTTTTTTAAACGAACTGTAAGTTTTGTAGTTGTTCCTAACATCCAATTGATTACTTACCTTTGTATGCTGGATCTACCAATTTGTTTCTGACTCATCCCTTGAAATTTCTAGTTTGGATTATAGTTGTAATTTTAACGACGATCGCTCTATGTCTGATCTGTTTCTAACTCTATCACAGGAGCTTTGATGATGGATTTCCTAACTTGTTCATCGAGGAAGCACATGATATTAGAGGGCAACATGTTGCCTTCCTGGCATCTTTCAGTTCCCCTGCAGTCATATTTGAGCAGATATCTGCAATATTCGCTTTGCCGAAGCTATTCATTGCTTCATTCACATTGGTCTTGCCGTTCTTCCCTACTGGTTCTTTTGAACGTATGGAAGAAGAAGGAGATGTTGCTACAGCATTTACGATGGCAAGAATATTGTCAATGATTCCCAAGTCTAGAGGCGGTCCAACTAGTGTCGTCATTTATGACATACATGCTTTGCAGGTAGGAATTCCTTATGATTATAACTTTGAATTGTTTCTATTGCCAACATTACTTAATCATCTCAGTGGATGAACTTTTGTCAAGCACATGACACGAGTTATGTGAGGATAGTCACCCCAGTATCTCCGTCCTGGTATCCTTTGTCAATTTTTGTCCGATAATTATGTTTCCTTCTAGTTATTAACTGATCAGCTAAGTAATATTTTTCTTCTTGATGTATATCAACAAATACATGCTAGTCTAGAATTTGGGTTATGTTAGATCACTTAGTTGAGACTGAGGAGGTCAATAGTAATCAATTTTCTAACTTGATATGTAATGTTTAACTGTGTGTTCTACTTTGATCTCTATATGCCCCCTATTTTGAATTGCTTGCTAATCATCAGTATCTATAAAACAGTCTTTGCATGTAGGATTTTAAGCACTTCAAACTTTTTCAAATGAATGTATATCACATTGAGTAATGTTGACCTTTTTAGGTGTATGTATCTTTTTTGGGATTGACCTATTTGTGCACTTGATATTACCGTTAACACCTGAGCTGTATTATTAAACCGGTGATTTTTCTTTGTAAGTTGTTTCTGTTAACTTTGAGTTCTTTTCTTTTCCAAGAACATTTTTTACTTTTTCCGAGAAGTTTTAAATACAATTTTTTTCTTATCTTTGGATACCAACCCTTTGTTTTTAGTTAGATTCTCAGCTTACATTTTCTGCCATATACGCCAAACTCTATATTTTGTGCATGTGCCTTTTGAATGTAAAAGATTTTCAGTTTTGAATCGGTTCATCTGTTTGCAGCATACAGTTGCATCTAGGAATCTAAGACGTTATTTCATTTTCATTTTTTCCCCCACAGAGGGCTTGCTATTTTTTTCAATCTAAATAATGGTTTCACTTTGGTTTCCAAATTTGTATGTGGATGCTGAAAGCCTGGTTCATGCATTTCTTAATCTGTTAAACTCGTAACCAACAACATTAGTTTATTAAATCTGTTTTCTGCCCATGATTATAAGTCCACAAAATTTCAAATGAAAGAGGATGCTGCTATTTTTTACAGCATTCACTGATCCTTCTTATATATTTCTTTGGAATACTGGACATGCATTATGAGACAAGAATTGTGATGCAAATTTCTGCAGAGATCCATCCTTGAACTATTTTCTTACTTTTATGATATTTTTTTTTCTTCAGGAAAGGTTTTACTTTGGTGATGATGTCTTGCCTTGCTTTGAAACTGGGATCCCACTGTTGTTGCAGAGGCTTCGTGAACTTCCGGATGCCAATAATGTGTGTGCTATTTACTTGTTACTCTACCATTTTGAAGCATCATTTATTAGCATCTCATATCACCAGGAAACTAGGTGACACATTTTACATTATTCAGAAAACTTCACTTACTGTTTCATTATGTTTCCCCATAGATTACAATAGCATTTCCAGATGATGGTGCATGGAAGCGATTTCACAAGCAGTTGTTGGACTTCCCAACGGTCAGATTGTTGCTTTAAGCTGCTGGATCTTATTTTGCTGAGTGTTTTGTTTTGGGTAGAAAAGCTAGGATGTTTTCTCACTATGTAACTTTCGAAAATGACAGATTGTGTGTGCAAAGGTTCGGGAAGGTGATAAGAGGATAGTTCGCATCAAGGAAGGAGAACCTGAAGGTCGACATGTTGTTATTGTTGATGATTTAGTGCAATCCGGTGGCACTCTCATTGAATGTCAGGTATTTAGTGACACAGAATAGGCCACAATTTCTTTTGATAAATTGTAATGAAAAAATATTGATTCCCTTGATCTTCTAGTTTTCTCGCAAGGCTTTTAATAGATTCAGCTTCATGTATTCGATATGTCATACTTGCTTACTTTGCATGCAGAAAGTGTTGGCTAAATATGGTGCTGGAAAAGTTAGTGCATATGTTACTCATGGTGTGTTTCCCAAGCGATCATGGGAGCGGTTTTTGCACAAGAGCAATGGTATGTGCTTTACATTCTTCAGTTCTTTATGCTCATTTGTTCAGCATGTCTGCCTTCAATATTGTGCATTCTTCTCAGATGAACTGGAGCATCAATTCGCCTACTTCTGGATAACGGACTCCTGCCCGCTCACTGTGAAGGCCGTAGAGAATAAGGCGCCATTCGAGGTGCTGAGCCTCGCCGGCTCCATTGCCGAGGCCCTTCATATATAAGTGCTAATGACAGGCCCTCCGGCCTGTCGACGTACTATGCGAAGCCGATGGTGATCCTGCTATCTTCTTTGATGAGCAGAGGATTTCAATCACTTCATCTTCTCTTTTCTTATTTCCAAGTAGAAAATGTCTCTTGAGAAACAGAGATGTATTTTTCAATGGAAGAAATGTAATCCATTGAACTTGGAGTATCGAAGGACTACATGTTAGACCTCGATTGGCTCTTTAATGAAGTTTACTTCGATCTTTCTTCTAGATCTTCTATTGTTCAAACTCTTTCTCTGTTTTTTAATGCCATTTTATCTCAACCTTGTGTTCAAAGTTACATAATTATAGCATATTTTTAACCCTGCATCTAGAAGTTTATTAGGCTATGACTAATCTAATTTAAGACAAAAAATAATGTTTGAAACAAATCTCTTTTAGCACATTCGATTTTGTGATTTCTTCTTGTGCTCACTTTATAACTATTTTATTTTTGAGATCAAGGAACATGTGAAGCACATTTTATGGGAAGTTTTTTTTACCTGCCATTTTTAATATCTTCGTTAGTTACAATGATCTTCTTGACTATGTTCATGAGAATTATTAATGCAATAAGTTCTCAAAATTAAAGAATTGCTGTAAGTTCTCAAAATTTTACCTATTTTTTAAGACACAATATTATAATTAGCATAAGACGGTGATTAAACAAAAAAAAATGACACTATGCTTACTTCTCAAGATTTTACATGTGCTTCATACATTTATTAACCCATTTATTATTTTATTGTTAAGTTGATATTTTTTCCTTTTATGAAATAACAATAAGGCCAGGAAAATTTGTAACAAATTGGGAAAATAATGAAAAAAAAGACCGATATATGGGTTTCAAGAAAGCACGGATCTCGTGAATTTGAAACCGATACGTCCGTTCCCTTGGATGGTACTGACCGGTCAAACCGATACCGGTATCTTGTTTCTGCATCGGTGTTCCTTGCAGCGGAGCACATGCAAACTTCCGCATAGAATCGGACTCTAAGGATCCAATCTCCACCGTCAGCTTTTGTCCGTATTAAATATGCACCGTCCAGTCGAAGCATCCATGTGGTCGCACAAACCGTCGTCCTCCAATAAACTTTTAGCCATTTCCTCGACCGGTTCCCTTTCCATCCCTCGTGCTCCGTCCGTCACTCCAGCCGCTCGCCCGCCCTTCACCTCCGTCTCCGGCGGCCGCCGACGTGGTCGCCCTCGTGACTTGCATTAGGCTCCCCACGAAGTGCCCTTTCTCTCCCCTTCTGTAGCTACTGCGTTGGAGGATCCGAGTTTCCGGTGATCGTGATCTCTCTGTCTTGAGGTCTTTTTTTATGATTTTTGGCAACTGATCGCGAGGTTTTCTACTGTCTCTTAGCTTTTCCTTTCAAATTAGGTACCTAATTCTTGCCCCTTTGTTTCATGGATGCTATTTCAGGAGGATTGAAGAGTGCGCGCAGACCATTCAATCCAAAGTTGATAACTTGGCTGCCCAATCATGGTAACTTCTTCTTTGTTATATTCTTGTTTGATTTCTTGGTGTGGATCATTGCCAACATGGGGGATAAATGCGAAATTTGAATTGGCAATTAGCCAAAAAAATTAGACTTGGGGATAAATCTCTTTGCCAATTGCAAATGAAAGGTTATGAATAAGTAATCTGCAGGTGTCTAAAACAAATTTGAAAATTTTGAATCATAATAGGGCTTTTCTTGATGGAAGATGACATTTATCTAATGAGAAACCTGAGTTTGCCCTTTTCAGTTCCCTGCAATACAAATAAGTTAGCAATGCAGATTTTGAATATAAACCTCGTGTTATATTTTGATTTAGTCATATAAGCTGTCCAGTGGTTCACATGATCTATCTCTAGAATGTTATAATATTTAACAAGTAACAGCCAGTGAGGAGTTCAATGTTTTTTGTATCATGCAAATGTCATTTACAGTTTGTTATGTATGTTTCAGAATTTCATTGTTGGAGCATTCAAAGCGCCCTGCAATATTTCCATCACCTTTTCGGATGGAAAAACCAGGAAACAGGTAAAGTATTGAGCATACTTATAATGTTGGTATTGCATGCGTAGCAATACAAGTTAGATTTCAGCAACGTTGGATCTGATGTGACTAAGTTATTTATGAAGTATGTCTGTATCTCTAGAAGGTAAGCTTATACATAGAGTGATTGACTATAATCATCTGAATATCTTAAAACTTTTTGTCTAGGTTCCTATAAAAAAGGATAATGGGAAGACCGCAATGGTCCCACTTTTTCAAAGTCATGAACACATTTCTGGTGAGGTAGGATTTATCTATTGTTTTCTGTAGTTTTATGCTTAATCCGTTTCGTTTTTTTTTCCTTTGACAATCTGTTGGTAGGCATGATATAGTTATGGTATTCATGCAGGTGTACATCGAACCTCTCCAGGGAAAAAAAGTGGAGCATACTGGCGTAAAGATTGAGCTCCTTGGTCAAATAGGTTCTCATAAAAGTTTTTCATTCTAACAAATGCTTGCTAAGACATATCTTATCTCTACATGCATACATGTAAACAATCTTCTAGTTGGCAGTCAACAGATAATCCAATGTCTAATTTGTCATTATTTTTTATTGATTGTTGTGAGAGTGCAAAATATTGTTTCTTCTGAAAGGGAGTTTGCACATTCAACTGCCACATCGCATTTTTACCTGAAGTTGTGTATTACCGATTCTTCTATTTTCTTTAAACAAAGGTGTCCTCGGTATTAAAATGCATGAATGATTTAACAATGGTAGGTTCAATGAGTTTAAAAACTTATTGGTCTAGGAGCACCTTCTTCAACATGAATGAGGCATAAATGTATGTTGCCTGAGCAAAAAAGTTGTGAACTTTCCATGTAAATAGAAGCCTACAAGCTCATTAGGACCGCATACTTGTGTTTGACTATTCTAAGATGAAAGGCAGATATGTGAGAGAAAGCCTTCATCTTACAATAATTCTTGGATCTTCATATTGATGATGTTCTCTACACCTTACAAAGTGTTATTGTATTTGGTCCTTTGCTTATGTGGTATAAAAATAAAGAGTATCTTATGCTTTTAATTTATAACATTATTTATCTTCTATTTCCTCATTGGACTTATTCATTTTGTTTACTTTTTGCAGAATTTTATTTTGACAGAAACAATTTTTATGATTTTACATCTCTGGGTGAGTTCTTTTTTCGCCTTATCATTAGAAAAGATCTTGTTTTGCCTTTTTCATTTCGAAAGGCAAGTAGCTTCAATGTTCTAGTTTGTACGAATGCAATAGAAAAATCTAGTGAGCAATCGTTCCAGTTATTACATGTTATGGAAATTTAGATCTTTAAGGCATTAATTATTGTTTGATGTCAGCAAGAAAGCTGTAAATTTTGATTTTTTTTTCCATAATATCTGTGATCATTTTCTTATTCAGTGCGGGAATTGGATATTCCTGGTGAGATATATGAAAAGAAGTCATATCCCTTTGAGTTCTCTACTGTTGAAATGCCCTATGAATCGTACAATGGGGTTAACGTGAGACTCAGGTAAGCACATACCAATAATTTTTTCGATGTATTGTTTCATTTGTAGGAGATATTGATCTTATACTATTTGATACATATCAGAATAGCATTAGTGTGTTTGGGTGACGTTAAAATACCGTACTTGTTCATGAATGGTTAGGCCAAAATTTTAAATATTGGTGGCATGGATGGTTTATGCGGTTGTCTGATTTCACATGGAACTAAGACTTGTGTTAGATTTTCCTTCACTGCTGTATATCTCATCACCACCTGAGAAGTAGATGGACCTATCCTCTGTCCTCCTCCCTCCCTCTCTAATTATTTGCATGATCCACTTGCAAAAGGAATGGTTGTAAATCCTTAGGTTACATAAGTCGTGGTTAAATTCAGATTTATTTCATGAAATCATCTCTTGTGTTCAACCTTGAAATTTTATGAATTATCACCTCGGATGATGCTGGGAAATGGATTCTGAAGCTTTGTTTTTCTTTCAAGCTTCCAGGTACATCTTGAGAGTAACGGTCAACCGTAATTATGCCAGCAAAGTTATGGAACAACAGGAGTTTTGTGTAAGTGACTCTTATCTGCATTTTAAAAAAATCTTAATGAGTGACATATGCGGCATAATCATTTCAACATCTTAGCCTCAGTTCCAGGCAGTTATGTCCATTTGTATAGAAATGTATCATTATTTTGAAGTGGTAACTGGTAACTTTACCATAGATGGTTATAGTTATAAGCTATAAATTGAAGAAATTAATAGTTCATCTAGTGAAGCAAGATTGAGTGATAGAAACACGATAAATATTTAGCATGCCTTTATAGATTTCACAGGATCAATAGATAATGATTAGTTACCATTTGTTTAATGATATTCTTATGGGATGGTGGTGGTGGGTGGG
>LTAE01002174.1:0-28362 GCA_001647135.1 Pontederia paniculata | reverse complement strand
TGGGTGGGTGGTGGGTGGGTAGGGGGCTGGGGGTTGCTGTGTTGAAAGGTTTGCAATGTTTATGTTGCTCCGTGGTGGCTAAGAGGCCTTGGGCCCTAAGTAGCTTCTCTGTAAAAACTGGGGGAAAGTAGTATTACTTGAGCTCTCTTGGTCAGATTTTTCTCCTCTCCTTGTCAGGAAGTCTGTATGTTGATCTGGCATGTTTTTGTTGGGAGTTAATTTACTGAATGCTGTGCTGTTGCTATTCATTAATTACAAGGATTATATAGAGAACCAAATCAAACTCAAACTCTTTATTTGCATGATTATGCATGATACAGTTCATATCTGATTAACTTTTCAGTTTCTGTTTTCATCAGGTCCGCAATTACACTCCTCTTCCAACAATCAACAACAGCATCAAGGTTAGTGTTTCTTTTCTTATTTACACTGGCCTTTCACTGTCGGAATGGACTGCAGATGCCCTAACAGTATTTTGATACGCTGAAAGCATTTTGGCCAATATATTTTTAGTATATTGGTCTTGTAACCTTTCTATTTGGTTATAGATGACAGATATGAAAGGGGAAGACGATATAAAAATGTAATGATAAGATGCACACATGCAGTTGATAGAAACGTGAATCCATTTAGGGAAAATATGCTAATAGCAAATATTCATTAATCAAGTCTAAGGTCTAAAGAACCGTACAAGAGTATTTGTAGGGTTCTAAACATCCCATGTACCCAATAACTAGGAAACTTAATGAAAAGGAAAATCAAATAAAAGATAAACTAATATAAGGAAAACCCCTAAAGAGTTCATAACTAGACCAGATAGATTAAATGGCAGAAGGCCCGTGAATAAATATTAATGATTAGGGCATAAGACCCATAAAACTATTGTTGCTCTACATCACATAGTGTTTTTCTGTTTGAAGATTGTCTTTTTGTTTTAAAGTGTTCAGGTTTTAGAATCTAGATTCATTCTTGATATTGACGTTTCAGCCAGTATGTTGCTTACTACATTAGTTTTTGAAGCTTCCAATTTATATATAGATGACATAGAAAAGGAAAGATGGTGGATGAATGTGATAATAAGATGCACAATTGCCTCTTATTTTAATGTTCTTGAGGTTTAAGCATCAAGATTATGCTTGCACTTGATATGACATAATTGCAAAAACAAACTGAATGGACCGTGTCAACTTAATTGTTTGAATATCTGAATATACGATGTGTAGGGAAATCTCTTTACTTAGCTACCAGATTTTCAGATACACCCAAAATTTTAAATAAAAAAATTGTCTTTTACAATATGTGATATACTGTCGCATCTAAGCTTCATCTTTTTTCAGTAGTTATTTACATTGTTTTGGCTGAGGTGTGATATGTTTTGTAGATGGAAGTTGGAATTGAAGATTGTTTGCACATTGAGTTTGAGTATAGCAAAAGCAAGTAAGTTATGATTCATGTGTAATATAGTTGTGCTTGAATTGACAGTGCCTTCATGAATGTTTTTTTCATCTTATCAGGTATCATCTGAAGGATGTTATCATTGGCAAGATATATTTTTTGCTTGTAAGGATTAAAATAAAAAATATGGAGCTTGAGATAAGACGACGTGAATCTACTGGGTCAGGGGCTAATACCTATGTTGAGACTGAGACCCTTGCAAAATTTGAGTTGATGGATGGTGCCCCTGTAAGAGGTAAAGGAGAAATTCATCCTAAACCCTGTGTTCTGCTTTAATGCCAACTTCTCTAGGTTTACACATGCATTTTTTTTGGTGGACACATCTTTCCTAATCTCACATATGGGCCAAGAACTTTTGAGTTTCACACACAACTGCACACTGATTATTATCACCTCTGAATTTTGACGACAGAAATGCCCAGTCTGTAACATCTTTGTTATTTTCAGGTGAATCAATTCCAATTAGGTTATTCCTGACCCCGTATGAACTGACGCCAACATATCGTAACATCAACAATAAATTTAGCGTGAAGTATTATCTGAATCTGGTACTTCTTGATGAAGAGGACAGGCGCTATTTCAAGCAGCAAGAGATCACCATGTACCGCCTCCAAGAGACATCTTAGATCTTGTTGTCGCATAAAGCCTCCTTTTGGTTTTATATGGTTCAAAGGTTGGTTGCCAGGGATATTGAATAATCAGATTTGTAATTTTATTTGTCATTGTTGTATTACATGCATTAGAATCAGAGGCTGGTTTTGTACATATATGAGTTGGTTTTTTGTATGAATTGTTTGGTCCTGTAACAAGTTGGATTCACTGATACCCTGCTATAACATATTATTGAAAAACTAGTTTCTCCGTTCCTAAATATTGCATACCGGATCAAAGTTTATTACACAGTAGAATGTAAAATGAAATTGAAAGATAAATTTCAAAGATGTACTACCTCCTAAGACTCGAATCAACAAAACACATATCGAAAAAAAAACACGATGCAGAGAAATGAAATGATTTGTTTGCTCTTTCCAAGATCCAAATTTTCATCCTCAAGTACCAAAAAATGTTGATCTGTCGCATTGCCTAGTTTTTCTACTTCTTCGTATCAGTTAATCTGAACGACGAAACAGCCTGCAAAATGTAGAGAAGTTTATTTAACAGTTGATATGAATCATTCATATATTTCTACATTCATGCCTCATCTGGTGATTAGGATGCACGATAAGCATGTTGCATGATACATAGTAAAACTAAACGTACCTTCTCTATTTGGGATCGATATTTCTGAACCTCTTCATCCATAAACTACAAAAACAAAGGCAGACAACAAGTTTGTGATGATCATATGATCACACCAAAATGGAGAAACACGACACACACTGGATGTTGGGCAAATCTCCCACCTGTCCGGTAACTGTGTACAGCCTCTTGATCCAGCCATTCGATGCGACCCCCAGGGCTGTCACTACGTGCCTGCGCCTTTCTCCAGGATTCTGCAGTGTGTATTCTATGTAGTACAAACCTGACATGGATTACATGATAGAGTGAGAAATCTCTTCTATTATTTCTGTGATATAAATCTTGTGTGGTGACTGACAGAATCATTACCATTGGAAGCCTTCGAGTCTATGAGTTTTGCTTCAACACCAGGAGGCTTTTTCCAGCTTCTGTCCAAACCGCTTACCTGTTCATTTCAGATGCAGTTTGCTGTTAACAGGTGATCCATTCAATTCAAGTAGAGTGTTCTTAGCAGAATCTACGTCTGAAACATACCAGGGTCTCTGCAAAAGCATCCACTTTGCCGAAGGATTCCAATCTGGTGAAATCAGGACCAAGCCCTGTGATCACCACGCTGACTGAAGAAAACCACCCAAGTGCAGTAAGTGACTGACCAATGATTCTTGCAATTATCTGAAGAGAAATGGAGGTTTACCATTGGAATCCGAAGCTTCTTGGGGGTAGAACGCTGTGACAGACTTGAACTCATCTGTGCCACCTGCACCTACCAACCAGTCTGCAAATAGCATGCAGATGAGACTTAGCAACGGCCTTGAGCATTGAGATATGTCAGAGCACACAAAAATAAAATAAAATCATCACCTTTCGGAATCGATATCTGGAACTTGTTTTCTTCGTCTTCGTAACTTCTGAAACTTTCCTGCAGATCTGCGCATTTCACAATGCAGTCAGATGCATCATTACAGTATCCACTTCTGCAACATCGAATTAACAGTACCAGCGGTCTCAGCTGCCGCCTCCTGCGCTGCTGCGCACGAGAAGGAGAGCGCCGGGATGAACAGCATCTGAAGCAGTGCCTCCCTCCTACTACTTCCGCAACAGCGCTCCTCCAATCTGCATCTTTCGAAGAAACGCACTGGTAAAGCAAACTACAGAGAAGAGGAAAAAAATGGTTCTTTTGAGAATTAGAGGATTTGCCTGTCAATTTCGTGGTCCTGGTGGTGGGCGTTCGCTTCAGCTCTGCATCCGGGAGCTCCCTGGAGACGATGGCGGTGTCCTCTGGAGGGACGGAGGAGGAGGAAACGTCGAGGAGGAGCAGAGGAAGGCCGTAGACGGAGAGGAGGAGGCGCAGCAGCAGCAGCAGCAGCAGCAGCAAGGGAGGCCATCGGGTTCGGATGGTGGTCGTTGGTGGCGGGTGTTTAAATTGGATTGGGTGTTATATTTGAGACCGCCACCACATTTATATATCGGAACGATGCGACTCTGGACGTTGGTCTCTTTGCCGTTTCTGCGTTTGCCAGTTTGTAACGGGCACTAGTACCGCCACATTTAGATGTATATTGATTTATAGTAGAATAATTTTATCGACAGTAGTTGGTGGATTGTAAGTAACTCTTTTTTTTTAAGAAGATTTCAAATTCGAATTTTTTTATATATGCAGAATATTTCTATTGAGAGTCATAATAATACGTGTGACGCGAGACAAACATCTAATTGGTCGGGTTCAATGATGGGTTAAGACTTTTAACTCGTGGCTAATACGCATAATCATTATCGTGAATTAGAAAATCGATGACACTTCTCAAATATTGAGATGATAACAAAAAAAAAATTTATTTCTAAACTAGTATATTTCTAGACCATGCTTTAAATTTTAAAATTACTCACTTATCTTTTCTCAACTTTTCAAAATACTAAAAAAAAATCATTTTTAATTTTATATTATTCTTTAACCTTATTAAATTTTAAAAAATAATCATATGGGGCCACCTCTCACTTTCCTATTTGATTTGTTTTCATTTCAATTTTTTTAACAGCTAAAATTTAAATCAGAGTAAAAAAAGGTAAATATATGATTAATAAAAAATAATAATTGGGTTCTTTGAAACTGTTTTAGTTTTAACCTTCTAATCTTAAATTTTTCAGCTGAAACGAAAAACTAACTTGTTGATAGAATGATAGTCGCCTTCTGGCCGATTTTAATCATTTTTTTATTTATAAATTTATTAAATGATAATTTTCATCCTTAAATATTTTAAGATAATTTTAAAAATAAAAAAATGAGGTGGAGGCACCGTCGTCTCCTCCCGATCTCACTCATTCGTTTGATTGTCATTGGACTATTATTGGATTAAAAAAAATTAATTCACAATTTAGTCTTATCGGCTTAATTTATCGAGAATAGATTAATTTTTGGGTAGAGGATGATTAAATTAGTCTCTATTTTTTTAATCTTGCAATGATTGCAAACTGATAAAAAGATTTGTTTAATTAAAAAATAGAAAGTAAAATTTTAGTCAATATTTTTTTTTCAACCGGCCAAAGAGAGTTAAAAGAAGACCTCTTTCTCAAATCTTTTAGTTTTTATAAATTAGAGGGGTAAATTTATTTTCTACTAACTTTATGAAAAAGTTGAGTATTTTTTTTATATTTGTTCGAAACTTTCGATGTCCAGGACTACTAGTTACTAACATCTGATTATTTCAGAGTCGACACAAATAGTAAAACATAATTTTTCTGATCAAATTGATGACTTTGAAATTCGAACACAGAGCTATTAACTCCCTCGTCTCTCAATTCGAGACACACTCCTACTATTTAGGTGTGTCAATTAAATTTTATTAAAGTTGAGTGTTTTATCCGAGAGAAATAACTTCAGTGTTACTTCTGCTCAATTTTATATATTAGAGTTAAAGTCTAAAAATTTACGATAATTAAGAAATATTTGTGATTAAATAAAAGCTTTTGACAACTTGAAAAAGTTAGGTGAGTAAATATAAAGTTTAAGAGGGTGAAATAGAAAAGGAGAGATAAATATGATTAATTAAATATTTTATTTGAATTATTATTAAATTTATTTTTTGCATATCAAATTGACTTATGGATATTATCGACATGCGCCTGAACTATTTAATATAATAGATTAGTTTTATGTATATGCATTGATTAAATATATAAAAGTGTTCCAATTCAAAATTCATCTCATGAAGAAGACAAAAGAAGAGATAAAAGATCCTCACCAACCACAAGAATATGGTAGCAAGTGACTCAGACTTAAAAGCCAATATCTAGTGGCTTTTAGGATTTCTAATAACAAATAGTAAATTATTTTTGAAAATAAAAGTATAATACAGTGATTTATCCCTCATTTTGAATATCTAAAAATTTCGAGTTCATATGAGACTTGTATATTTTTTATTTTTAATGTTTTTTACACTAGGTCATGAAATTTCTTTTATAATTAAAATAACAAATATTTTTTTATTTTTTTAGATACAGAACTATTAATTAAATTCTAACACTTAATTTCTCCTAGATTTAAGTTGATATAAATAGTTAAATAATTTTTTTATCTTAATAAGATTTTATTCATTTTAATTCTGGAAAGCCTCTTACATTCGAAGCACCAGTTATATTATTCTATATCAATATATGTTATAGTTAATATATGCATTTGAAAAAAAAGTGAGACCAGTTTATATGATTATTTCAATAGGGTTATTATCATTTATTTTTATAATTCCTCTTAAAATATTTAATTTATTATAAATTGAAACCATCGATATTAAAGTTATCATTATATATTATTCATAAAGATGAAGACAATCATTCTTGGTGCAATGTTTTTTAAAGTCTCATTATCTTTTTAGCACTAAATATTAATAATAAATTCAGATGGAAATAAGGATTTTATGGCTGTTTCCAGGAATCAATAACGATTTGCATTAACGAGAGAGAATGAAATTTTCAATTAACTATTCGGAATTAATTAGAATTTATAATTGACAAGTGTGCATGCAAGGAATAGAATGACAAATTAATTTAGCAATGCTGTTTTTTTTTTTGAATTATTAGTTGGCAAATGTGTATGTTTAGAAAGAATGTAAATTTGCATTAATTATGAGCAATTAATTTGATAATTTAGTGTGAATTCATAATAGGCAGATTTGTATATTTATAAATTCAATTCTATTAATATTAATAAACAAATAAATAATACACAACCATTGAGGGATAAAATGAGTGGAGGCCTCAAGCTATGGGATTTGTGCTACCTGACCATTGGGCCAGGCCTGAGTGTAAATATAGATTGTAATTTGTAAGCATGGATATTATAAAAAAAATCAATTAAGCCAAAAAATTTATTTAATTTAAAAATGTGTAAAAAAAAAGTAAATCCAGAATTTTGATTAGATGACAAGATTATTTTTAATTGAAGTAAAATCAACTCACTAGTTCCATGTAGGGGGTTCTAAGGCCCATTTTTCATTTGTAATTCTTCAATTTGTCCATGACTTTTCCCTTTCTTTATTATTATCATCATAATAGTTTTATATGATGTAATTTACTTTCTTTTTCTTTGATATGGTGGATCTTTTATTTGAATTATTAAAATTATGATGTTAACTTTTATATTTTAGTTATAATATTAGATGTAATGATATTAAACATATTCTATATGATATTTTTTAAATTTATTTAAGTTTTCTTAAGAAATATTATTGTACTAAAGTAACATGACAAAACCAACTAAAAATCAATTCTTGCCAATAGTTTTTTATTTAATATATTTTAAGATGGTATTTTTAAATATAAAAATCACTCAATAAATATCATGTTATTTTTTATTAAAAGAATTACCTGACATAAACTATTCCCGAAACCTAAATCTTATAGAAACAAAGTATAAAAGCAACCTAAATTTCAAGAAAGTGATTTTATTGAAAGAAGGTAACCGTAATAATTCAGTACTCAAACATTATCCATTGAAAACAACACGAATATTATTAATTTTTTTTTGTCATTTTTTATTGCACACAAAAAACACAACTTATTATTTTTTTCTTATCAGTCTTCTTGTTGCTAAGGTCATATTTCTCTCGGCTTCTGACTGAATTAATATCATTAACATCGAAAAAGAATAAGAATTTTTAAGAAATATTTGTTAATTATAGAGATTATATTATCGATGGATCTATAAAAGCATAATAACAAAATTAAAAATGAGATGAAAAAATTGACACAAAAAATTTTAATATGATAATTTTTCCTTGATCGACGTGAAAAAAAGAAAATATTCTCATAGATCAAAGAAAATCATAAAAAATTTCAACTATTAAAAAAACAGAATAAATCATAAAAAAATTAATAAAGATCTATATTATAGGGGCTTCATCTTTAACATCATAACGAAAATTAATGACGGACTACGAACTTCGAGCCACTCATTTTTTTCTTCATAATTTTAGACAAATATTAACTGTGGTGAGACCTCATACTTAATTTCACAATCATCTAATCATTCATGAAAGAAATATTTGTTTTATGCATATCAAATCTGAATCTAATTGGTCGAATATTGACAACTGATTTATGTGTCGCACACTGAATTGGACTTAATCAAAAGGCAAATTATTTAATTTAATATTCATATATTTGTATTCGTTTCGTGTTGAATATATACTCTCAAGTCATTTAGATTGCCATTCACGTCAAAATTCAACAAATATATATATATATATATATATATATATATATTCATACACAAAATAATTTGCTCATAAATAAGATTTTGTTGTGCTTGATGGGACTGTAAAATTATAAATTCGATGAATTAGTCATCGCTAAAATCTTAATTGAATTCAGAACACAGGAGCCATGTATTAGATTTATATCTAAAACATCATCTTACAAGTTGATTTATATATTCTCGATCTAGTCAACATGTTGAATAGTGAAGTGAAAATATGTTTTTAATTCATTATTGTTTTTAGAGTTCAAACTCTTCATATAAACACTTTTATCATCTAATTTCAACTTGTGGTTTTGTTGCTTTAACTCGATATTATATTTTATAATTTTATTTATATTTTAACAAGAAAAAGACCCTTGATAAGATAAAATCCTCTTTCTTTCATTTTCTGAAATATTAGTATTATTATTTTATTTAATAATTTATTATCAGAATGTGTGTGTGTGTGAAATTACAAATTATGACTTGAGGGTCATACACATGAATTAAATATTTACTGGATACAATAAACTAGAGTTGGTGGAATGATAAAAAGCTAATTCTCATTTAAAATGATCTCGAATTCTAATTTATTAAATATAAAAAAATTGTGTTAATAATTTTACTCGGTGCCCGAGCTCAACGCTACAAATTAGTCGGAGCCCAAATACCGTAGGGAAATAAAAAAATATATTTAAATTGGACAAGAAAATTCAGAACCACCAATTTCACGAATACCTGAACTAGATATAGCCTAATTCTTCCCACTTTTGCAACCATCCTAACTCTACGAGTTATAGCTTTTAAAGTTAAATACAGTGGAAAATTATTTGGTTCAATTGTAAGCGAGTTGAATTAAAATATTGAACCTAATAACCTCATGTTCAAGTCCAACAAATATTATTAAAACATGACAACTTTTTAATGCTACACCTTCATCAAATTAGTCACAAATTAATTAAATTAGTTGGAATAACCTCGAATTCGAGTCTCGAAGTCCCTAATTTGATTAGAATTTATTTTCGTCGCGCTCATTCAAACACTGAATTAATCGGATGCTAATAATTTTGAACATCAATAAAATTCTATTCATAGACCCAAAAAGTTAGTCACAAATTCATGGAGCGTAAACGTATATATGACTTTTATGAAACTTCGTCGTGCAAACTTCGTTTACACTAATAAATCATGGTACTATAAAGTAAATTCTTAAACTAAGCCACTATGCATATATGAGGAAGAGGAAAGGAACCGTGTTTAACAATGTGAGTTTCATTACAATGTTTATTTAATGTTATATGTAAAGCACATGAAATAATTAGCATTCAAATCAACAACAAACAACTATTGTCTTAATGTTCAAGTAATAATAATGTCTCCAACTTTAATAGGAAAAAAACTTCACAAAATTTAGTTCTGATACCTTCTTTTTGTGATTTATTGCTCTAATCATATATCACAAGTAATATTCTCTTACTATAAACCCACATGAAAAAAAAAAGTTGAAAGGAGAAAAAGACACATACAAAGTTGCTTGCAAGGCACCCCCTTTTGCCTCCCATGACCAACCAAACAATTTCTCCCTGTCTCATGGAACCAAAGTTGAAGAGGGAAAATCAAAAAACAAAGGATGAACTCCCTTGTAAGCCAATGATCTCTTGCCAAACCAGGCATATTCCAAGCTTAATCTCCCCCCTAAACTTCCACTAAACAAACCCAACTAAAAAAAATCACATGAGGTCATCTCTTCATGAAAAGCATCCTTTAAATTAAATTAGGTAATGTCTACTAGTCCACAATATGGTTAGAATAATAAATGGCTAGCTACCACTATTTTCATGAGAGAGAAACAGGAGGCACAGGCCATGGTAGTAGCCTCTTGCTTTTATAATATCTTTTGGCCCGCAAAGGCAAAAAAGTTTGCTTGTGAGTATGTGAACTATTGGCCAATGAGAGGAGGAGGGCAGGGAGATGAAATTGAAGTGAAATGAGGTGAGAGAAAGTGGAGGGAATCACATGTGTACTACTTGTCTCTTTGCCTTGATTAATATCAAGTATCATTTTTTTTTCTCTCTCTCTAATGGTTTTATACCTAACTTACAGGTGCCTTCTCTCTCACACCTTTTGGACATGCTTCCAATCTAATCTTTCCTTAGAAGAGAAAACAGTGTCCCTCCCTCCTCCAATGTGAAGAAGATAAGGTTTTGCCATCTCCCAATAATTAAATGCATTAAAAAAAGGCTATGTCCATTAATTCGCATCCTTTTCTTTGTTGCTTAAAAAATTCTTTTTTTTCATTTTAAAAAAATATTTTTATATCTTTTTTCTTTGAGAATAAAAGGGGTCCTACCTTTTAAGAAAAACATAAATGGTTTCATACTTATCCTTTGTAGGGATGCCAATATTAATATAATTGTTGCAAATTTTGATTACTTTTTGTCGGATAAGCCTCTTAGTATTATTATAATATCACGCTTAAAAAGTCAGATAATTTTTTTTTTCTTTAGAAAAAAAGGTTGAGAGCCGTATTCAATTTGGCATTTGTTGATTTATACTACACGGCAATATTAATTGCATATTCCTTCCAACACTAAACTTATCACCAAATTAAATATCATTCTCATCTTTTTCTTGGGCTACAAGAAAGTAAGCTTACTTAAAAAACATAAGAAAAAAAAATCAAATTAGCACAAAATAGTATATGAAAATATAAAGATTTGAGGCCCAATTTTTTTATATTTTATTTTAAAATATTAAATATAGCATTTAGTGTAAGCTTATTTTTATCTACTTTTTAAAATTATATAAATGTTTTCTTTATCATAACTTAGAACTTATTTGGCTTAGCTTAATTTTAATTTTTTTATGTTTGCTAAATAAAAAATTGTACTATAAATTGTTGGGGTAACAAGTTGAAAAAAGGAGAGTTCTCGTGTTGTTAACTTATTTTTTTTAACTAATTATTTTAATTTTTATTTATATATTTTTTTAATATTATTATCATAAAATTTTAAAATATCTTAATTAATATTTATCTTAAACAAATCTTTCAACTACTTATTAATATTATATATTTTTATCCAAGTAATTAAAATAAATTTTAATACTTAAAATATTTATCAACATCAATACTTATCAGATATTTTTTTATGCCAAACAAATTCCTAATATTTTTTTATATTTATTTTATTGCGCATTACTTGAATATTTGTTTAAAAATTAAAAAAACAAAATACAACTATAAACATATCATTTTTTTAGAAAATAATATTTATAAAAAATGATAATTAAGGATAAAACATATTTGATAAATAAAAAATAAAATTGACTGTGAGATACAACTATATATTTCTTCTACTAATTTAACCATGATGTACTTCATGTACAATAATACTTATCATATTTATTTTATCACTACAAAGGCTCCCTCCCCTATCTTATCACTCTCATGTAGCTCATCACATGCACCAATAATTAAAAGTCCATCCACCTAACTCTTTTCCCTGCAAAATTATTCCTAATAGAAAAAAATTCCCTTAAAATATTGCAATCATCATTCACAATGAGAACCTCAACTCAATTAGGTTGCTCAAATGGACAATTAAACAACAATTAAGAAAAAAGAAAATGCCACAACCGTGTGATGCAATACTGACATAGAAGTTCAATTATTCCCCTCTAAATCTTCCTAATCAAAATTTGAGAAAAACAAATAATTGGCAATTGCATGACTAGCAAAAATATTTTAAAAAAATCAAGAAACAAACTTAAAGGGAGACTTGTTCACATAAAAAGAGGGGAAAAATAAAAAAAAATATTAAGTTCCCCGAATCTTAAAGATCCAGCCGACGGTGAAAAAAATTGGCATTATATTGCTACTAAATTAATTTTAATTTGTCACCTGCCCATTTTTATATTATTATTATTATTATTATTATTATTATTATTATTTACCTTTTCCGGCTCCATTTTTTTTCTTTAATTTTAAAAGCGCCCCTTCGGAAAAAGCGAGCGAGCGAGAAGAAATATTTAGGGTTCGAATCCTCCCATTTTTTTTTTCTCTGCTCGCGGTGCTGTGCGTTCATTTCGGACAAGACGAATAGCATATTTTTTCGTGGGTTTTTTGTTCCATTCTTTTCTCTTTTTTTCTTTTTTCTGACCAAATCCGACGGTTTTCGTCTCGCTTTCCCCCCGATTTTTCCGTATTTCCAGGTCCTTTTCCCCGAAATTTCCGCGAATTCCTGAATTTTCCGCAAAATTTTGGAAAAAAGGAGGAATTTTGGGGGCGTTTTGTCTGCTTTATTTCTTCGATCTAAATTAATTTTTGGTCTTTTTTTCCCTTTTTTTTTGGTTTCTCGGTCTTCTACCTGCTCGTTGCCTTTTCTTTTATCCCGTATTGTCTTTACAACTTTAGGTTAATATTATTTTTTTGTTTAAATCTTGTTTTTTTTTTCTCTACCTCGTCGTCGTCGTCGTAGTTTCTGTGCTGTAATTTTCTCCTTATCATCGTCGTCGTCGTCGTTGTTGTAAATTCTGAAATAAAGATCAGATTTTGCGCTTAGGGTTTAAGGTTTTGGAGTAATCACACTGTGTCAGTTGCTCTCGAGCTCGCTTCAGTAGGTTTTGCTAGTGAAGCTTGCACGTCTCAGTAGGTTTACAGTAAAGTTTGTATCTTTCCTCTGTTTTCTTTTGTCCTCTCGATCTTCCCGGTGCTCGTCGGAAAGTAGTTCAAAGCCTTTGGTGCAGCGGGGAGTCGTCAAAATTTCTTCTTTTTTTCTTCATTTCGGGGAGTGCTTCAGAGTGTGATCTTTACTCCTTGTTGCTGGAGTTCCTGGTAATAGCTTGCTGTTTAGGAACATGGAAGTGAGATCGGACACTGGGATTTTGTCCGGCAGGGAGCCTTTCAGCGTCAGCATCCAGAAAAGTCCGGTGCAGCCACAGCCGGCCTCGCAGAGCATGCGCTTGGCTTACGCGCTGGATGGCACGGCGATTTACAAGCCCATAACCAGTGCGGCGCCCTCTCCTCCCTCGTACCAAGGAGGCGTTGGGGGAAGTGGAGTGGGAGTAGGGAACGCCGGAGCCGGCGATGGTGCAGCTGCGGCGATGCCGGTGCATGGTCTCAACATCAACGTCGGGGAGCCCGTGAAGCGTAAGCGTGGGCGTCCGAGGAAGTACGGTCCCGATGGCACCATGGCCCTCTCTCCGAACCCTGTATCCAGTACCTCTCCTCTACCTGGTGGCTTCTCTCCGTCTCCTACTGGGGCGGCTTCCAAGTCTTCAGGGAATCCTAACAAGAAGAGAGGCCGGCCAGCTGGCTCCGGCAAGAAGCAGCAGATGGCTGCACTAGGTAACCTCAGTTGTTTGTTTGCTGTTGCTACTGGATCTATCATTGAAGTGGTGATCTTTATGTATCACAGATCTGATGAGTGCTTCATTTCTTTTTGGTTAGTTCAATTCTCATAGTTGAATCTCCAGAGAAGATTCTGCCAAGGGGTTTTTTTAATTGCTTTTGCCATCTGTATTTATTTATTTTTTTGCATGGAAAAAGGAGGTCTTGGTTTTATAAGAGAGAGATTATTATGTTAAAAGGGTCAAAACAAAGTGGGAACTTGGATTTTGGTCAATCTGACAGGCATGGAACTAAATGGTTCAAAATTACATTAGTACCCTCTGTCCTGCTATTATTTCTATTGTAGTTGAAGAATTAAGAAATTACATTACTGCTAATTACATTATCTATTTCAATAGCTGCCAAAACTTGAGATCTTTTCAAGAATTAATGATCTCAGGTGACATTCCCTAAGAGAATTTTTTTTTCTTAGTGCTAGTTGCATGATTTGTTTCTTTTAGCTGCCAAAAATCTGAATTTTCTTTAGTCCAAAAGTTCTTGAGCTTTGTAATGTAACTAAGATAAAAATGTTCTCATATATTGTATTTCTTTTTTAGGTAAAATTTGATATTTTCTTTATTTTCGAGTTAAGATTTTATTTGATGGTTGGACATAGTAAAGCCACTAAATATTGGTAACAACTATCAGTTATTTGATAATCCAATTATAGCTATTATATCTCACATGCATTTTCAAACAATAAAAAAATGATATTTTGTCATTTTGTTTGTATGAACATCTAGTTCTCTGTAATCTTTAGGAAATTGCTGATGTTCTTGTACATTTTATCAGTTTTTTAGCTATATCAATCAAGCTCTTATATACCAACTTGCTTTCAGGATCAGCAGGGATTGGTTTCACACCTCATGTTATCACTGTGAAGGCTGGAGAGGTATCCATTTGCATTTCAGGATAAATGAAAAATGAATAATCTTTCTCATCATCTCATGTATTGACAAATGCTATTCTCTATTTTGGTTTTTCTTAGCATGTGTCCCAACTTTTTTTTTGCCTTTGTCACCTCTTGTGGGTTCCATAATAGATAGCTTTTGCGTGATTGTGATTCACTTTCTGAAATTTATTTATCTAGATTGTCCAATAACTAAATTTTCCATTACAATGCATTTTCATTTATTATTTCTTACAATAAATAAATTATGTTCAGTCATAAAGTAATGATTATACTGCAGCTAATATATTCTCGTGGAAAGCATTATCTTTTCTAGTTTCGAACAGTAGATATCGTACGTAGATGCAATATTAGACAAGATTTCTTTTATGGCGTAACATTAAAGAAAACTAATTTCGAAGATACTCCTGACATAAAGGTACCTGCTAATTATCTTAGATCTCTTTCATTTAATAGACATTGATGACAAGGGAATATATGGAAATTGAGAATCTTGTTCTTGCATCTTCTTTGTTTAGCCTTTACTTTTCTGTTCAGTGATGAACAGATTATTGGCTGAGTTTTATCTGGTAGGTATTTATTCGAGTCATTAAAATCATATCTACGAAAAACTTGTGAAAATGCATGTACTCCATAAGTTCAGGTTTTACTCACATGGCTTTCTCATTAGTATTATTCACATTCTGGTCCAAAGAAGCAAATATTATATTTCTAGGATTACGTTATTTTTTAAAAATCTTGCCTTTACTTGATGCGTAGTCTGCATTAAACATTTCGCTGTTTGTGAATTAACTTGGCTCAATGGAAGCATTTTTAGAAGAATTCAAGTTTTACCTTATGTATTTGTTTCCTTATTAGCATCTACTCCTAAACAAAGAACATTTTTCTAAAAAAGAACACTGGAATGCATTCTGTGCATGCAAAGTTTGTATGATATTTATATTGGTAAGAGGCCAATATGCCTTTCTTGAGTTATTAATTACTGAGTTAAAGTGGCTATCTCGGATTCAAGAAAAGATTATTCCTGATTCAGATACATTTTGTTTGCAAAAGTTCATTTTCCATTTACACTGTTTATTTCCTTGTTTCAGGATGTGTCGTCAAAAATTATGGCATTCTCTCAACATGGACCACGAGCTGTTTGCATCCTTTCAGCCAATGGTGCTATATCAAATGTAACTCTTCGTCAAGCAGCAACATCTGGCGGAACCGTAACTTATGAGGTCGATATTTCATCTAATATAGATAAATTGAAATTCTTGCCAACTGCAGTACCTTTTTATAAATATGTTTTCTAAATTATCCTGTATTGTGGCACTTATGTGCATGACCAATTCATAGGTCTTTATTATAATTGTTACCATGGACCTACATGCATTCAGGAGATACTTCTCCTTCCTAATCACAGTTTTAACAGTGTTTGCTTGCACTGGATTAGTGTTGGTATTGTTCTATCTAAATCTTTGTCCTTTTCTTCTTAGGTGAGTTTGGTTTGTTATAACCAGCTAGATACTTTTATGGTAGAATTCTAGTGACGCTTACCTCTATATGCGAATTTGGTTTGACGTACTGATATAGCAAGATTTTGGGACCATCATATGTTTTTATGGAGTTCTCTTATTTGCTTTTGAGGATTCTCACATATTTCCATGTACAGGGGCGATTCGAGATCTTATCACTATCTGGATCATTTCTGCTATCTGAGAGTGGTGGCCAGCGTAGTCGAACAGGTGGATTGAGCGTTTCATTGGCTGGTCCAGATGGACGCGTTCTGGGTGGTGGAGTTGCTGGTCTTCTAACGGCAGCATCTCCTGTGCAGGTTGACATCTTTTCATATTTTGGATGCAATGGGCATTTACTGCTAAAATTATGTGTTTTTTTATATTCTCTCTACACTTGGATTCTTTCAGTCCATTTCCACAACTGCTAAATATACTCTTTAATATGTTGTCGTATTGGTTTTCTTTGCTGTTAAAATCATTCTAAACAAAGTTATATCCACGTAAAATAAATCTGTATTTGGTGGATGTATATACTACTGTCTATGTCTCCTTGGATGTATCTAGTTAATTAGGATAGTGGATGTCACATGGTAGCACAGTCACATTTGCCGTTTTGTTTGTGCCAGTACTTGTCCTGTTCAGGGCCCCCGAGTCTGCTATGTCAGTTGCAAAACTTTCACTTGTACAAAGTATATCTAGTGTTACTTAGAGTTAAAAATCCTTGTGCAGATGGGTGTTTGGTGCAACTCAAACTTGTATTTTAACTTTGGTAAATAAGCGCGGTAACTAAAAAAACATCAAATTAACTAGAAATTTTCAAATTGTGTACTTGCAGGTGGTGGTGGGAAGCTTCATAGCTGATGGGAAAAAAGAGCCAAAGCAAGTGTACTCTGTAGATCCTACTTCTGCTGCTGGAAAACCTGTCCCGGGTGGGACAACAGGAGCTAACAGCCCACCTTCACGCGGCACCTTGAGCGAATCCTCTGGAGGTCCTGGGAGCCCACTGCATCAGAGTACGGGCACATGTAATAACAACAATCAACAGGGCTTGTCTAATATTTCGTGGAAATAACTCAGCCCTGGTACTACTCAGTAGACTTAGTCTTATTGTGTTTCAACCTTTCTCCCTTGTGGGGGCAACTTAGTTTCCTGCCAAGGAAAGAGAAATTAGCTTGTTGTCGTTGTTACCAAATGTCCTCCCCAAAGCAGTGTGATGTCAGTTTAGGCAATAACCTGTTTTTAGACCTCATTTAGCACCAGTTAGACTTACCTTGTTCTTGTTGTTGTATTAGTTTCTGAAGATTATTATGTGACAAGATGCTTCATGTATGAAATGTTCTCATGTGCCCTTTGGTGACTCCGAATTATTCTGATTTTAATTATTTTGGCTGCTGGTTGGTCTAAAGTTCTTCTGATGAACACCCAAAACACCCCATTTAATACACACCTAAAGAAAAAGTTTCTTTTAAAATTAATTTAGTTCTTTAATTTTGCTAATCACTTTATACGGCATATTTTTTTTATCAAGGCTAGAATTTCATCGATGTTCAGTATTATTAGCACCCGATTAATTTGGTGTTCGAACAAGCGCGATAAAATGTAAATTCTAACTAAATTGACAGANTTTTATCAAGGCTAGAATTTCATCGATGTTCAGTATTATTAGCACCCGATTAATTTGGTGTTCGAACAAGCGCGATAAAATGTAAATTCTAACTAAATTGACAGACTAATTTGGTGTTCGAACAAGCGCGATTAATTTGGTGTTCGAACAAGCGCGATAAAATGTAAATTCTAACTAAATTGACAGAATTCAAGGATCGAACCCGAAATTACTATATGCAACACATAATTTCAGTAAAAAAAGAGATTTTATTCGATAAAGAATATGTATTGAGTGGCACTATTTCACATCGCATTATATGTATACGTCAAAAATAGCAGTCCAACAGATTAAAAGTCTTGAGTAGATCAGATGAATTTGCTTCAAAACTGATCACATACTTGGTTGGCATTATTCCATAATATTAATGAAATTAAATGTTACAAGCAAGTACTAGTTTCCTACGTTGACTTGACCATGACCATGACCATGACCACGGCCATGACTGCCTTGCAACTAAAGATCCATAGACTCGCAAGACATCATTGTCAGAAGCAAAGTGCAAATTGTTGGCTCATTCAAATGGCACAGGTGCACCTTGTTTCTTGTTGACAATGGCCATTGCTAAATATCTCGTACCCATACCTATCGGCGCCTGGTCTTCAGGTCCCTCCCAAAATGGTGCTTCCCCGTCTCCGACTAGTCGCCAATAACCTGTCCGGAGGGACTCCGCTTGCTCCTCGGTGCAGTTTTGCATCAGTGCTTCCACCCGGAAATTTATACCAAGAGAACCTAAGAACTGGGACTGTGTCATGGGACCACGTACGGACACATCTCCTAAAGCAAGTGGTATGATAGTTTTGGAAACAAATTAAAATATAAAAGATGGAGAAAAGTCACGGTAAGAAATGACAGCAAAGCACCTGAAATTTCTTCAGCAGAGTGCCTGATAGATGCAAAATCAACATAGGCACTCAAATCTGCTGAACCAGGATCATCTAAAATATCTACAAATTTGTGCTTCCGGATGGCCTGTACATGAAACAAACTAAGTACTTAGTAAAAAAAGGGAAGATAAAATGATGACCATGTTACAACTGTTTGCAGTACATAGTTCATGAGATAAAGTTACCAAATACATGAAACAAAATCATCTACAATTTGGAAATGAATTATAAAAAGTCAAAAAGAGCTTATAAATATGAATATGCTGAACAATTTCCTCATAATATAATATCAAGTATATAAACAACAAAAGAAGAATCAGAAATCAGTTGAATCAGCTGACTAAACAAACTACACTTTGCTATTTAAAATTTCCACCATTTGGTGAAAATATAGACTTGAAGGGATGAATAAAGTAGTCAAGGCAAAGTAGAAACCATATAACTACTAGATTAATCATCAAATATATAATAATTCATAATTATCAATAAAAATTCTAATTCTGAAGCCAGAGACAAAAAAGGAAGATGAACATTAAAGTGAGGGCCACCAGATTTATTTGAAGAATATTCTTGCCTGTAAACTATCTGAAACAACACCATTTTTCCCATAATCAATAATAAGTGCTCCACCGCCATCTGCACTTATTCTTTTAGCAATTTCTTGAGTAAGATCCATAGCCTGTGGACAAACTTCAATATGTTCAACGTCCGCTAGTTCCTCAGAGGAGGCCCATTGGCAACGCTTTCTCAAGTACAGCAAGGTAGCAGGGGTAGGATGCGGAGATAATACAAAGCGGAACCTACAAATCGAAGGGATCTATGTAACTTATTTCATGAAAGAATGAAATAACTGTTACTATATGAAATGGTTAAACATTACATGGAATCTTCAGAGACATCTATCATTTTCTCACACCAACCACGCGAAGCTTTCTGCACAGAAAATGTATCACTAAGAATAAGGAACGATCTTGTGACTGAGAAAAGAAATGTATTGACTGCATGAACTTATGTAAAGTAAAATGTTAACTAGGACTGACCAAAGAGCACGACTAGATTGTCTAGAGGAAATGTAGATCAGATGGTACAAAAATTGAAACGACCAAATACATGTCCATCAATTTGTTCCAAAGCATAACTACCAAATAAATGCATTGAAGTTTGAATTGCAATTCGAGCTAAAATAATGTACTGAAATTAGTAGGCTATCTGATGAGTATTTCTTTTAAACATATATACAAGATCCCGTGATTTTAAACATATTCCTCGAGTATGTGATATCTCAAAGTGTAACATAATATATGCCATGTCATGAAATATTGAATTGACATATACATCTGCATTTACATCTCGAGTTGATGATTCATGTTTTTTCCTCCTGATGTGTTAAGCATAAGATGTGTCATCTCAGAAATAGTCATCACTTTTGGCAAAAAAAAACCTTATACCCAATGAAAATTGTCCAATCATTAAAATTGCATGGTGTAGCCAACAATTTTTTTAACAAAAAACTGCAACTTTGGCCTTATTGAAGTAGAATGTAATCAAATGTGGAGAAGATTACTTTATCATGCACAAATCATGAACCACCTAAAGTTGAGAGAAATAATAGAAAACGCTTAGAGCTCATAGTTGCAAAGCTGGATATTTCTATCAGTTCTAACATCTATTATCTACGAGATGTTTAATTTGAGGAGATAAACTTTAATGTTAAACCTCAGACTAGCATAGTACATGAAATTAAAAAAATATCAGATTGCAATATTTTATAGAAGGAAACAAGATGCAAAATGTAATTTGGGCATGTCAAGATTTCTCAAAAATGGGGCATGTTAAATCATCAGAACACATTTGGAGTACGGACAAACCTGAAACTGATGTATTGGTAAAGCATCATAAAATTCATGTGCAATTATGATGGTAGGTGCTGCCAAGAAACAGGTTAAAAAAGGTTATCAACAAAATGTAGAAATAAAGAAGAAATAGTGTGCATGCACACAAACATATAAATCCTCTACTCTTCGGATTGTAAAGGTGCTACCAAATGGTTCTGTCAAAACAAAACAAAAGAAACCCCATAAATTATACTCATTTGGAAAACTGATTTTAGTAATTTCTGATATACTTGCTCATCTGGAAAATTTAATAAGCATTTTCTTACTGCCTTCGAAGAGACAACCCTGTAAAACAATGGAAATTGATAGTATTCCCATTAATAAAAAGGTTAAACTTTCTACCAGTAAGAAAGGTGCCTCGAGAGGTTAATAAGAAACTTAAATTGCCTCATTCTATCTTAAGTGTCCATCATAATAGATGGTAAAGCACCACAGCCTTCTATAAAGGTGCCTAATGTAATTAGCACAATTAACGGGGCCATGTTATAGGATTGGCCTGAGATAGACCAATTTATATGTGTTAAACTAGATTTCTGCAAATATACTCGACTATAAAGGAATTAGGACTCTACTAAAACCTCATGCATATCATTTAAATATACTTTGAAATTCATAGATAAAAGCGTCATTTTTTTCCCAACACAAAAGTTATCAAGTCAAAGCCAAGACCAACAGGATATGAATTCTTGCAGCAAACTAAAAGAACACCAAAAGCCTAGCAAATCGAAAAAATATGTGGGATTTTTGAGACAGTGACATTAAAATACAAAGCATATCATACTGACAACAAGGGCATAGTACTTAATGCAAAAGTGTTTATCTTCAGAACTTGAGAAACTTTTACCATACAGAATATGAAAGATACCGATGGTTCTTTTAAAAAAAAAAAAGATACCGATGGTTATTTTAGCATAACCTAAGTTTATAAACTGCATACATCCAAATGGAACCTCGTCTAAGGTGGTATGCCAACAAACTGGAGCTCCAGATAGATTGCTGATTGTCTGCTTAGTCGCACTGTCATCAGTCATAGCTTCATCCATGCATTTCAATGTACTGTGCTGAAGTTTCTTTAAAGTTGGACTGCATTCCACCAAGTGAATATGGAGTGATTTTGAGAAGTTAAGAAATTTTGATGAACCCTGCAAGTACACTTACATATATGACCAGCTATGAACAGAGAATAGTAACCCAGATAACTACATTTGAAACTTCATGCAGGATTGGAATAATCAATGCTGAAAGTTAAGCACGACAGCAGATGTCTTACACGAAGAAGATCCGCCATTAATGTCCCTCTTCCTGGGCCTAGCTCAACTAGATTCACCTTTTCCGGCTGCCCCAGCTGCTCCCATAAGCACATAGTCCAAACACCAATCATCTGCACCAAGATATAACTAGCTCATTGTGCGAAAGAGCATAAATGGTGTCCTTTCCTCATGTGGCAAAAGGTTAAAGATGTGAACCAGTCAATATATCCTCAATAAAATAAAATAAAACTTATATTTAATTAGGTTTCAAAAGTTAAAGTTACTAATACTAATATATACGTATTGATATTATTACCTTTTTTAGTAAGCTAATGTTATTACCTTGAAGTTATGATTATCATATATTTACAAGTCAAGTGTGAAAAAAAAATAATCATATTTAATCAATGTATATTTAACATGAAACAAATTTGTAAATTTACTTAAGCCCTAAAAGCACAAAGAGTATTATCATGATCATCATTTTGTACTGCCACCAGATAGGTCTTAAGTTAGAAAATAACACAAGATAAAAGAAATATATTAAAGTTTAGGCCAATAAAACTTTGAACCGATGATATATTTTTTTATGAACTTCATTCTTAACCACTACTAACTTAGTCAAACAAAATATTAAATATTTTAAATCTATAAACAAACTCATATAGGGTTCATAGACTCTTAGAAATTCTATACTGGGTCTTCTCTCTCTCAGAAAAAAAAAGAGATTCTGTACGAATCTATATAAAATTTATGCGTAGATCTAAAAGTTTAAAACTTATAAATTTATGTGCCGAGTAAACTCGTTTCGAATACCTAAACACATACGGGTTTAAGAGTTAACTCTAGAGTTTAGCAATCTTGTCCAATACCATAAAATAGAAAATCTCTTTCATTGGAGGCATTCCTTAAATTTAGGAGAAAAACAAGTGATAATGTATAACTATAATTGAGGTAAAGTGATAAGATACCACTTGTATTAGTTAAAAGATAGCGAGCTAATTAATTGGTAGTTATATTCGTGTTCTCAATTATTGGTTATGTTATTTAGTTATAGTAACTAACCCTTCATATTATAAATATATGGATGGTTCTATCTTTGTGGGCAGCCTTTGATAAGTCTATTATCAACTTTATATTGGAGTTTGGTCCATTCCACACGAACTATTTATTATGGAGATTTGTCATCTCGAATGGACAAGTTATTAGTATTGTCTGTGTTTAAGATTCTTGCACTTTTACTACTAATGGCAGTTATCTTATTTTAATTTTCTTAGTCATATTTTCAGCTTATATCATAAAGTTGTTAATTTCCTAATCAAATATTTCATGAGCATTCATATTACATGTCATGAACTAAAATAGTACAACCTTACTACATAATGAATGTTTTACCTCTCCAAACATTTGGCTAACTTCAGGAGAAGTAATAAAATCACCCCCAGATCCAAATACATCTTTATTGATGTAGTATCCTGAACGGGGGTTTGTTAGCACTTCCTCCATATACTCAGCGACTGAAATTGGACCTCCACGAAACTGTCAAAAAAAGATAGAGAAATTTAGTATTAGTGATAAAAGAAGAATGTATATTTTTTTTCTGGGAAACTGACAAGAAAAGGAAGAGTAAGATTCAACAAAAGACAGAACCAAATCCACTATCTATTTTATGTCAAGCAATTCCTAAAGATCCTCGAGACTGTGGCCACTTTTTTTGGTCGAAAGGAGGGTTTAACCCTGTTTTATAAAATAATAAAAACTTCAGCGCAACTGTGGAGAATCTATCCTCCTAAAGTACATCAGTGAAGTCCAGGAGAATTATTCTTGCGGGCATGACTGGAGAGTTGCTAGACCAACAGGGAACTCCAGTGCTTTGACGGCGAGCCAGTCTGCTTTCTTGTTGAGTACCCGAGGCACATGCATGATTAGGACTTCCCAATCGCATTGAAGAAGCTTTTGTATGTTGAGAATAAGCGAGGCATTCACATTCACGGAAGACCCAATCCACTGCCTAAGCCATAGAGCAACTCTGGGTGGAAATGAATCGACCGGGCCTCCTCAAGAAAAGTAACAGTACTTTCAAAAGATGATTATTACACAGAGTAACAATACTCTTCAAAGTTAGATGGGCCTCAAACATCAGCGACAAGAATCAAGATAAACATTGGAGCATATTTCTACAATTATCTGAGCAGCCACAATTTCCAAAAATTTTAATTTCCATCCCCTCTCAAAATTTAATTAAATAACATTTCATTCATTCCCAATGAATCCCCAAAATCCTTTACACAAGAGATATACTCTATTAGAAAGTAGAACACAACTCAACAGACAAATTGAGAACCCTAATAAATTCCTCTAATTTCTTCAACTTTTGCTAGAAATGTGAATGAAACTTTAGCCAATACAAGATACAGAAGCACATGCGTAACAAGAATGCAAAGTTGGAGGGAGAAGCAGAATAAATTGCTGGAGAGAAAGTTGGAACCTTTATGATGCTCTTGAGATGCTTAACGAGTTCGGAATCGGAAGAATGCTCGTGCGAATGCTCTTCACAGACAAAAAGAGAACAAATCAAAACATCATCAGTAAATTTACCTCTGCCATAACGGAGAACCGAATATAAAACAGAACGGAAACATCAAAAGCATTGAATTCACAAAGTACCTGGGGAATTGTACAATCCGGATCGGTCGATTGAGATCGCCGCTGCCGGCCGCCGCTCCGCCGAGGTCCCATTAGTTGCTGCCTTCGCCTCCGCGGAAGGAGGCGGCGGAGGGTTTAGGGTCTCCGAGAGGGAAGACGAAACCCTGGAGGATCGCCGGAGGATGCCATTGGAGAGCAGAGGAGGCACTCGCGAGAGTGACCTTCGCAGAAGAAACATCGCGTGCGAGAGAGAAGAGAGAGAGAGAAGAAGAGAGAGAGAGAGTTTTGTGAAGGTTTTAGATCACGGAGGAGATGAAAGGGCATTTTAGATATTATGGTACTAACGGTGGGCATTTGTCGCGCTTGTGAAGGAGAAAACGCAACATGATGAGCTCGTCACTGCTTCGCGCACCGCCGGCGGCGGCGTGGAGTCCCGGCCGCTCCAAAGCCTTAACCATAGATGGCTGTGGCCGGACATCACTCTCCGGGATCTCCCCCCTCTCATATACGGCGATTAAGGGCCGGAGGAACGACGTCTCGGCCTCGGCGGTGACGATGAGGGACCGGAGCAAGAACCGGAAGCCCACGCAGCGCGGGCGGTACCTCAGCATCGAGGCCATCCAGGCGGTTCAGGCCCTCAAACGCGCCGCCAGGTCGACCTCCAGCGACGAGGGGGTCCGCCCGGTGGACCGCGTCGTGGAGGCGAAGGTGCGGCGCCTGGTGAAGCGCGACCTCGTCGCGGTGCTCCGCGAACTCCAGGACCAGGGCGAAGGCCTCTTGGCTCTTCAGGTTAGCGATTTCTGGCCTTCTCCTCATCGTCTCTTTCTCCTCATGGCATCCCAATCGATAGCTGGTAGCATACGACATTTGCGAATCTGCAAGTAATGTGGATAGTGATGATTGGGGAATTGGATTCCTTTAGCAAAATTCGCCTGATAAAATGGCAAAGTGTCCCTGAAAATTCTCATATCTGCATTCTTAAAACTTTGAAACAAAGAAATCTTTTTCTCCTGTTTTTTTTTTCATAGGAGGGAGTCTCCCCCGAGAATTCAGCATAACTGTGGGGAGTTGAAGGATTTTGAGTTCAGAGTTCCCTCCGTCGAATAGGTTATCATTTCATAGTGTATCAGTAGCATGAATTGAGATTAAGCTAAACATCACATCGATTTTCCTCTCGAGACACGGTTCTATCTTCAAAGATTTCTCGAGATATCTTCTTAACGGTTCTAGAACCGTCAATTATTGGGGAACCTGCGGATTCATTTGCAACTCACTGATGAATCGAGAACTTTCAATTGGAACTAAACTAATTCTTTCAATTGGTAGTCTTGGATAAGAATCTACAACGCATTAGAACACCCTTGGTGACGATCCTTTACTCCGACAGCATCTAGGGGCATTTTTAGATATATTACTCAAAAAGATCGACACAATACTTCCGGTCGATTAGAATTGAGTGATTGCTGAGATTCGTGCAGGAACGTCCACTTTTCATTAAAGAGAAAGTCCTTCTTGCGCCAAAGTTCTGCAGGTTGTTTCAGTTGAAAATGGTAATGGATGTATACTTGTGTCATATTGACAATCTATTATACTATAATTGCTAGACACTTACACACATAAGAACTATTTATGCCTCTGAATCTCTGATACTAATTGTAGGACCTTGGGAATTGTTAGTTTCAACAAGAATGCATAATCAGCAATCTGCAATGGTCGGTAGAAGCTTGAATCATTGTGTACTCAGCAAGCTGCGATGGTGAAAAAATCTCTCAGAAAAGTAACAGAATCATCAAGGTTAGGGGAAAAATAATCTCCCTGGCACTTGATCCAGAACCCATGGTTTCCATTGAAAACATCACAAGTTTTAGAGGAGCCAATATATATTGATCTGCAAAACCATAGCTTAAATATTAATGTTCTCAGTTTTAAAATGCAAAATATCGTAATATGGAATTAGTGGAGCCAAATCAATGTGCTAATGACTGTTGAACTGGTGAAAGTAATTGAGACAGAACTTGTCAGCTCCTTTCATGTTGACACTATTGCTTTTTTTCTCCTTTTTGTTCTGAGTTTTCATAGTGACACTCTTTCATAGTTTGCAGTGTTGGGGTTCACTCTAAACCCTTCAACTACTAATGATTTTCCACCAATTCCTTCTTTGGCCAGATAGGTTCAAAAACTGTTTTCTGATCAAAGATATAGTAAATGGTCTTTTTGTTAGGGACGTGTATTGACCAGTGTTACTACTTCAATGTCCTTTCATCCTGCTCTATTATTTATTTATTTCAATGTTCAATCAAATTGTGGTTCTTTGGTGATATTAATCATTAGTATCTTTTCAAGATGCAAGCAAAGTGTTTGCTGAGATGAAGTTGCATATGATAATTGTCTGCTAGGTCTTCGAGGAGGTGCGGAAAGAGCACTGGTACAAACCAGAGTTGTCGATGTATGTCGACATGATCAGAGTGCTGGCAGCTAATGATATGTCTGAGCAGGTCGAGCAGATATGTTCACATCTCAAGATGGAATGCCAGTATGAGGAGACTGAAACTTTCAATTTGCTCTTCAAGACCCTGTTAGAGTTTGGGTTTATACAACTCGCCATGGACTGCTTTCGCCTAATGAAGCTGTGGGAAGTAGGGCCAGATGAATCAACCTATAGAACATTGATTAGAGGATTAGAATCAAATGGCGAAACAGATCTTTCAGTTTCCCTCAGACAAGAAGCAGAGGAATACTTGGAGGGGCCTTGGGACTTTTCAGAGGAAAAAGAAGAACCAAGTTGTTCAGCTCATTTTTAGAAGCAAAGAGAAAATAATGTATCTGTCTAGAATTTTGAAATTTTTTATTACAAGAGATGTCAGTTAATATGTGAAAATATATAAAACAGTTCATGTTCTCTTAACACTATAATCCTTATCATCTTCATTTTGTTATTAAAGTATTTGATTTGCACAGCTGAAGTCATTTTAGTTTCCATGTATATTGTCAGTTTTGACTAAATTAGTAGGACCATTCTTCTTGGTGTTCCTTTTAACAGAGAACAAAGTTAACACTTTAATCAAGTTGTTTGCATGCATTTTTTTCCAGAACAATTATCATAAAGTAGAATTTGAAAATCTAAAACTAATTACATTAAAAAAAATAAAGAAGAAGCATAATCTATTGAGTGAATTTTTTGGAATATCCTTCAAAATTTAAATCCTGTTCTTCATGATGAAAACTAAAATCTATGAAACACGCAAAGCCACCTGAGAGCCATGCCGGAGTTATGATAAGCCTGTACAATGGGGTTTGATATAAAACCCCAATTTTTTTATGGCTTATAGTTTATGACTTTGAAGGTTTGTCTGCGGCTAATGTTCAATTTGGTGCTACCTGCAATATGAGGTCAACATCGATGCCGGCTGAGCCGTAGCATGTAATGCCGGTAGCTGATTCAAAAGGTCAGGGTTGATAGATCCACAGCTAAAAGAAAGGTTGGTAAGATTGATTGTAACTACCCAGATTTCATCCCCAATTTATCTCCAAACCTAACTCAAATTTTATCCTCTCATAAGTTTAATCTCCTCAGATTTATTTCCTCCAAATATATTTCCATAATTAGAAGATTAAATATTTTATCTCCTCAGATTTTTATCTCCTCACAAAGTTATCTCCTCAGATTTTTATTTCCCCAAAAAGATATTTTCTTATCTATCAAGAAGGAAATAATATTTGAATTTTAAAATTTATCTTTAAATCTGAGACAAATTCAGATTAGATCAAAGACCTGAATTCCTAAGCTATAAATTC
>LTAE01002173.1:0-33224 GCA_001647135.1 Pontederia paniculata | reverse complement strand
TCTCTCTCTCTCTCTCTCTCTCTCTCTCTCTCTCTCTCTCCTTATCTTCTTCTTATTCTCCTCCTCTTCTCTCCTATGGTGCAGAGGTAAGAGCTTGAGACCCCTCTCTCATATTTTAGGTTTTCCTCCTCTCACTCTTCTTCTTAGATTCTTGTACCAAAACCCCATAGGAAAGACGAAGAGATCAATGGCAGCATGAAATTCAAGGGAAACGAAGACGAGGATTGCTAGAACGCGAAGAATGAACAACCCAAGGAAAATAGGTATGTATATAGGTGGATTCCCTTTAGATATAAAGCTTTGATAGATTATGCATACTAAGATTGATCTTTAGATTATAATAATATATTTTTCTAATCTCTTGTTAGATCCTGAGATATTATTTTAATTCAAATTTATAACATGCAAAATATTCTCTAAAAAATGAAGACAGCGAGGCCACACAGTTGGGCAAGGACCGCGTCTGTGTGATAAAATCCTAATCGCCACGACAACCATGAACAAGACCTAAGAGGTCGTAACACGGATCGCATCCCACTCCGACACATCCTACGCATACTAATTGAAACCCTAAAAAGAATCCGACCATGAAATACGATTTGCATTAATATGGAAAATGGTTTGGGCATACTGGATACGACCTGCATCAACTTGAACGTGGGTGGCAACATATTCTAGAATATTTTAATGTTGTTTTTAGGGTTTAGGATTTAGGGTTTAGGGAGCATGCCGACCATGAAATACGATTTGCATTGATATGGAAAATGGTTTGGGCATACCCTGCATCGACTTGAACACGGGTGGCAGCATATTCTAGAATATTTTAATGTTATTTTTATCAAAATAGATTAGAGCATACTCTGTGTCAGAAGGATCATCGTGACTCAGGAATGCACCTTGTGTTTCCTCTAAATTTATCTTATAATCAACGATGCCTAAGTGGAAGACGACCCATGTCCAACCCTGGCACATCCAACATTCCTTTAAAGAAAAAAATTTAATCAACACATAGATGAAAATGGACCGTGTCAAACTTCAACATGGCCAGCGTCAAGTTGATGTGTTATGTCGATAAGATGAAAGATGAAGAACACGATCTGTGTCCTTCATGCAAGTGTTAATTATATATGTTTTACATTGCATTAAAAATCATAGACTTCCTTATGATGATGATAAGGATTATTACTAGGAAAAAGAAAAGGATTTAAGATAAATAAAAAAAGATGAGGTTACTATGCATTGCATAGTTTGGGAGATAAAGTTATGTCATCGCATTGTTGTGTGCTATTTAGTTCCTATTGCCTGACCTTCTCCCCGCCTTGTAACAAAAATGATTTTCGAGCATCCTTACCCTTTTGAACCCCTATCGTAGTTTGTGAACCATCATGACCTTTTATTGGCGAACCTCCTAAGAGCTCATGAGCCCTTATTTAAAAGTCACCTCAAAAGTCATTAATGAGATAAGTCAAAGATAAGAACACTGATCAAGAGCATTGAATGACAATCATATCATGTCATTGATCTATAGCATAGTATTGATCCATTGATCCAATGCATAATTGATGCGTACTAAATTAGCCATATTTTTCATAGCATATGTGGTCCAATTTTCTTTCATTTCTACATTGCATGCATCATTTTAGGTATTTATTTGCTGTTAATTATTTTAAATTAGAAAACTACCCAATTTGTTCAATTTTATCATCTAGGAGCCAAGAGGACGAAGAAACGAAGACATTAAAAAATGACACTCAGTTCGGAGTTAAAACGAGTCTAGAATCGCAATTTTATTATATGTGTGTATCTTCCAAGAGGGACTGTCACGACCTTGACAAATAAAAAATGCATTTTTACTTCTCCATATGAGTGTCACAGTCGTGACATTGAATATCATGGTCGTGACAGACCAAAGAATCATGATTTCTCCCCTCTCACGGCCTGTAACACTGCAGTAACGCCCATAGTTGAATATCACGGTCGTGACAACCCAAAAACTATAGTTTTGCCCATTTCATGCCCATAACTCTACATTCACGGCCAGGGAGAGCTTCAACTTGATTTCCATGATCGTGATACTGAAAGTCATGACCCATGATAACTCCAAAAGTTATTTTTATTCATGGTAACGATCGTGAAACCCATTTTAAGTATCTGTGACAACGTCATATGTAGTTTTCAGCCCAAGTCACGACTGTGAAGTCCATTTCATGGGTCGTGACAACTTCCAAAACCATTTTGGCTTCGATCATGGCAGTGACAACCTTATCATGGGCCCGTGACAATTCTTGAAAAAAAAGATTACTTGTTGAAACCATTTTGAGTTATCTTTCGGAAATTTTGATCATGAATTCAATCCTATCTACTGTAAACTGAGTTTTGACATTAAATGACTCTTCCTATTTGTCGAAAACTTATAATTCACCATCAAAGCCTAATTTTTTTAGAGGATGCAACTAGCCAGGATCATATGCAGCAGGCCTAAATTTTATGCAAAAAGTCTCAACTTGAAGCCCGAAAGAAGAACTTGCCGCAAAAGATTTCAGAGGAGAAGATCATCTAGGTATTTTTGCTCCTTGATTATTCTTCATTTCATTATTTTGAAGTCAAAACTCTCTACAAATTTCTTAGTGGAGTAGATTTTTATTGTAAGAGAAGCATGTTTAACTCTTGATTTTATTGATTTTAGTTCTCCAAATCTTCTATCCACATGAATGCTTTATTTAATCCTATTTTATAATTTCTTTGAGATTTTGAATCCTTGCTAGCATCTTGGAGAAGCCAATTCTTAATTCTCTTTGGAACTCTGAATTATTTTTTTGAATTTTAAGTCGAAGCATAACATGTCAAATCTGAGTAGCACCCTAGAGAGGAATATTTTGGTGTGTGGTCTATGAGATTGACATCTTGGAGAGGAACAATCCATAGTGTAGGAGATACAAATTAAAGCATCTTAATTTTTAGTAGATAAGATTGACATTCTGAAGAGGAACAGTCATGTCTATTTAGAATTAAGATAATTGGTTCATCCTAAAGAGGAAATGATACATTGGGTAGATCCTAATCCACTTATGGGTTTGATTGGAACTAAAGTTTGATTAATCTCGGGTAAAACTAAATTTCTCCTGATTTCTTATCGCATCCTGATCCAAAGGTTGTTGTCATCAAAACCTTTCTTTTTCTTTTTGTTTTTCTTTTCATAAAACATTTTTCATCAAAACCCATATCATCTCCTATTAGTTGGTGGGAGTAGATAGATAGATACAATAAATATTAGTCCTCATGGGATTGATACTCAACTCACCATTGAACTATTACTTTATACGACTAGTGCATTTGCTAATGATATTTTATCTCCCTTATTAGCATGCATCAAGTTTTTGGCATTGTTGTCAGGGACTAATCAATTAACTTTATCTTCTAATTCCCATTAGCTACTTCGAGATTCTTTTTTATTATTATTTTTCGGTTACTTTCACGTTTATTCTAGTGTTGTGAGTGTTTCATGATACACCTTCTATAGACCACATGTTTATCAATGCTTACAACATCTTATCTTCAATGACAAAGAAGCAACAAAAGTCTAAGCAACAATTAAAGCCAAAGAGAGAAGATGAAGGAAAATTTATTAAGTAGGAAGAGGCAACACCAAATCAAAGCGCCAGCAAAATATCTCAATAATCTCAATAGGAAGACCCCTCGATGGACCTAATAGCTCTACTCAAACATGTGATGAGTGGATTGCTAACAAAACTTTCTGAGCAAGAAAATTTGATTCAATAGATGAAGAAGCAAATTTTCGAATCTAATGGAGAGCAACAATGATACCAACAACATAATTACTTCATTGCTCAAAGCCAAACCATTGATTGAACCAAAGATCAATCTTGAAGAGTTGATTGGACAATTGACCACAACCATTGGAAAGAGACTCCTCATGCAAGATCAAGTCATCACCAATTTGGAGGCAAAACTGACACAATTGAGAAGTCAATCCATAGTGGTGGTAGTGTCATCTCCTACTCCACTGCTATCAGATGTTAAATTTAATTTTGAATCCATGGAAACAAATATTCAAGCATTGGAGAAGCAAGTCGCGCAATTGACTTCTCATGATCTAAATGTTGAATTTCACAAGGGAAAATATGGAGAAACCAACAAATTGTGTGAGCCCCTATCAAAGAAGATGGCAATCAAGAAGAAAGAATCAAAGAAGAGCATGTGCTACTAAACGGAGAATTAAGGAGACAAGCAAACACATAATTGAAGACGGACGAGCCAGAAGGAGGAGCTCACCTTCATATATCCCCACCAGTACAACAACGATGTCTCAATCTGTTGACCATCAATTACTGCCAAATAAGAGGAGAACACCATCAACATCAATGCAATGGCAATGCAAAAGTCCACCTACAAATAAAGAAAGTCAACAATCTTTTGACCCACAATGTCAATGTATAATTGAAGAAAAAATAGTTGAGCATATGTGAATTATTGATGGCGAAAGGTGTAGAAGGGTGCATGTTTTTGCAACACTTCATCATGACCGGGCCTCCATGATCACATTCTCATTCATGGTGAGATTGTTCCTAATCTTTCATATCATTCTTCTTTGTCTTAGTTTCTTCAGTTTTCTTACTAACATTGATTTTTAGTCGAGTCTGAGTCTATTTAGTGAAAGTTTTCGAGTCTAGAGTCATTCAAGAATGGGGCTTCCTGAGTAGCTCGATGATCCTACTACTAGCATTCCCTCCTACACTACGTAGTTTGATCTTTCAGCTATTCAGGCCTCCTTGGAGGCAATCAGAGCATAGCAGAGCAACTTGTCAGTCAGAGATGATACTAGAGATACATATGCGTTAGGACAACACCGACGAGATGAGTCGGTGCATGTAAGACTATCATTCAAGTTAGGACCACTGTGGAGAATTATTCTCCGCCATCACCTTTGAGCTAGTCATGTTGTATTTTTTTTTTAGTTTGCATATTTTTCTTGTTTATTCATTAGTGTACATCTCCCGTGGTCAAGGCTTAAACACTGAGGACAGTGTTAAATCTAAGCTTGGGGAAGTTTGCATTTCATCATTTCTTTTGTTTAGTACGTTGCATATATTGTTTGTGTTTCATTGTATCACATTGTATACATCCATATGTCATGTTTATGTTTCATTATGTCACCACTGTATGCATTCATGTTTAGTTTGAAGAAAAAAAATTCAAAAGTCCCAAAAATGCTATCTACTAATTGTTGTTTTTCTTACTTTATTTAAGTATATACTCTATAGCTATCTTGTATGATCTATGAAATTCGAGTGATTTTCTTTCAAATGTAAATGACAAGTATATGTATTGGACTCGTGAATCTTGTGGAATAAGGTTATGATTCCTTAGACTATATGGGCCTGTTTGGCAACCCACGGAAATATTTCAAGGGTTGCAAAATTTCTAAGGAAGTAAATTTAAGAAAAATGGGTTCCTCTATTTTTTTATTGAATAGAAAATTTAGTTTTTTTGGGTGTTTGGATACCATCTTTGAGGGGAAAAATGTGAAATTCTCATCAAGAATCTAGACCTCTACGGCGACCCATTGCAGCTGAGCATCCCGTTCTTTTTGTCACAGTTGTCGGCGTTGGAGCAGGAGCCCGCGAAGAAGTTGTCGAAGAAGCTATGCATGGGAACAATCATCGGTATCACGGTGGCAGGAGGCAGAGTCGTGTTGCTGGTGGTGCTCAACTGCGCGTTCATCCTCCGGCGAAAGATGAGAGGGCAAGGAGGAGGAGGAGGAGGCGATAAAGTCCTCTCCATGGGTGTGTCGAGGTCCGGAGAGATGGAACGTCTTCATCGAAGGAAGAGATGAGCGGCAGTGGAAGCCTGGGAGACGGGGCAGGGGAGAAGAAGCGATGGTGTTCATGAGGAAAGGAGGAAGGCACAAGTTCGATATGGAGGACTTGTTGCAGGAGTCGGCGGAGATGCTAGAGGAAGGGACGACGTTGGTGGTGAAGCAGCTCAAGAACATGGCCGCGTCAAAGAGAGAGTTCAAGAGACGTCACCGGCGTCCTATGCTTTACGTCCGACCAGCAACCTGCAAGGTGGATAGAAGACAACTTTAGGCCTCGTCAATTCTGTCGCAGGATAAAAAATGAGGTGTGAGCTAATTGTTTTATTCCACCAGATAGATGGGTTTTTAGAGGATTTTTATGTTAAAAATTTGGTTCCCAAACGTACCAAAAGACTTTTCTCCAACAAGCGACAAAAAACCTATGGATTGAGTCAAATCTATAGGAATAATGAGTTCCCAAACAGTCCCTAATTATTTTTTCAGCTTTATTGTATTCGAGCCTAGATTATTATAATCTTTTTATTGCATGTTTAAATATCTTTTGTGCTTATCGAAAAATTTTGAAAAAATTGCAATGTTGAAAAAAAAATGATATATGGAAAATTATGAAATAAAAGTGCAAAAAAGTTTATGATAAATAAGGGGCTGAGGTAATACCTATGTGTTATTTAGAACCTAGGTAAATCCGAGCAAGTAAACCCATAAGGGACTCTTAAATCTTGATTATCTAAGGCCATCTAATTTGTAATCCATCGGTCAAAAGCCCACTACATGAATCACCTTATACAAATTGGAGAATCACCTAAGTGTTAACTCAATTGCGTAGTTCGACCTTTCATTCAAAACTAGGGAATGTTCGTGCAGGTAAACTCGTAGGGGAGTTTTAAATCTTGGTTACCTAAGATCGTTTGGTATAGGATCCATCGGCCAAAAGTCCTCTACATGGACTTTCTTGTGCAATCCTGATTGGAAGAATTGATAAATGTTGCAAGTTGTGAGTAATCTTATTGTTTAAAGGGTAAAATGGGGGTGCTGCCCACCTTTCAGCAGCACCCTCCGGTCATCAAATCTTGATCATTTGACAGTGCGCATGAAATCCTGGCAGCTCAATTGTTTTGCTATTTTTTTTTCTCTAGTTCACTTTTATGTTTATTTTTTTGTCATTCTTTTTTCACTGAAGCCCCCAACCTTTCCCTCCCTTATCTCTCTCCTATATTTGATCGCCGGCCCCATATTCTCTCTCTTTAGATCGTCAACTGGCCCCTATGCTCCATCTCTCTCTCTCTCTCTCGCATTCTCCTCGCATCCCGAAGACCTCTCTCTCTCTCTCTCTCTCTCTCTCTCTCTCTCTCTCTTGTTTAGATAAAAGCATTATTAAGCCTTCTTTGATTCTTCTCCTGCACTATAGTCATTTGTATAGATGAAAGTTTCATGACAGATGGAATATATGAAAGCAGTTTTTGTTTAACATTTGCAATAAGGGATCTTTCGTGAATTGAATCTAACGTTCAAAGAGTTCTAGACATTATTGCAGCTACTAATATCTGCAACTAGTTCTCTTACACTACAAAACACACAAAAGGCATTTAACAGATATATGAACATTCTTGAAAACAATCCACATTAACAACAAGTACATAAAGAGTATTAAAAGAACACAAAAGTCCAAGTCCTCTAAATAATCTTCTGCATCAAATCGGCTTGAGGATTCATCTACAAGTGATATATCCGAGCAGGCGAGAGATGAGGCGGAGTTGGGCGGAGAAAGCGGCAAAGCAGAGAGATCTGCACGAGAGAGGTTAGAGAGAGAGAGAGAGAGATGGATGAAACAAAGAGGGATTTGTCAACAATGTAGAGCAATGAGATTGAGTTGTTTGCAGAGGTGGTGATGTTTGAGCGACAAGAGCTGAAGAGAGAGATGGGGGGAAGGGAAAAGTTATGGCTTGGTTGTAGAAAGGAAATACAAAATAAAAAAATTAATTGTGGCCAAGATCTCACGTGCACCATTGAACGATGGAGATTTGAAGACAGGAGGATGCTGCCAAAAGGTGGGCAGCACCTCCATTTTACCCTTGTTTAAAAGTATAAGCTTAAGGATACTTTTACCTTCAACATTAATGTTGTGATAGACTACCTGTAAGCTCTGATAAATATTGTTTAAAATGTTTATGGATCATAAACATATGAAGCAGGAGGATGGATAAAGGTGCATGGCTAGTGAGGAGCAGGAGAGAGATGGTGCAAGAAAAGTATTAATTTGCAAGATACATGTTATGATGGAATAGTCTTAAGCATTGCTATGAAATTTTGCTTAAGGACAAGCAAGGCTTTAAGATTAAGGAGTTTGATGCGTGCTAGATTAGTCGTATTTTTCATAGCATATTTGGTCCAATTTCCGTTCATTTCTACATTGCATATATCATTTTAGGTACTTATTTGCATTTATTTATTTTAAATTAGAAAACTACTCAATTTGTTGAATTTTATTGTCTAAGAGGCGGAGGATGAAGAGACAAAGATAATAGAAAAAAAATGATACTCAATTCGGAGTTAAAATGAGCTTAAAATCGTGATGTCAATATGCATATATCTTCCAAAAGGGACTGTCATGGCCAAGACAAAAAGTCACGGTCATGACAAACAGAAAATGCATTTTTGCTCACGACGTGACATTGAATATCACGATCGTGACATACCAAAAATATCATGATTTCTCCCCTTTCACGGCTCGTAACACTGCAGTGCGCCCTAGTTTAATCCCAAAATCTATAATTTTTGCCCTTTTCATGCCCATAACTCTGTGTTCACAGCCAGGGAGAGTCTAAACTTGATTTTCGCGATCGTGACATTGAAAGTCGGCCTTTGACAACTCCAAAAGTTATTTTTAGTCACGGTCACGATCGTGAAACCCATTTTCACGGTCCATGATAACCCCGATTGTAGTTTTCAGTCTCACGTTCGTGAAATTCATTAGCCATGACAACTTCTAGAACTATTTTTTTATTTCGGTCACCACCATGATAACCCTGTCACAGGCCATTACAATTCTCGGAAAAAATAAAAGATTAATTTTTGAAGTCATTTTGAGTTATCTTTTCGAGATTTTGATCATGGATGCAAGTCTATCTGTTGTAAACCAAGTTTTGACATCAAAAGACTCTTCCTATCTCCTGAAAACCTATAAATACATCATCAAAGTCTAATTTTTTAAAGGATGCAACTAGCTAGGATAATACGCAATATGCCTAAATTTTGTGCAAAAAATCTCAACTTGAAGCCCAGAATAAGAACTTGCTGCAGAAGATTTCAAAGGAGAATATCATCTAGGTGTTTTTGCTCCTTAACTATTCTTCTCTCTCATTATTTTGAAGGCAAAACTCTATGTAAATTTCTTAGTTTATTTTAGTAGAATATATTTTTATTGTTAGAGATGCACATTTAACCATTGATTTTATTTATTTTAGTTCTCCAACTCTTCTATACATATGAATGCTTTGTTTAATCCTATTTTAGTATTTCTTTGAGATTTTGGATCCTTGCTAGCATTTTGGAAAAGAATAGTGAGTTCTTAATTCTCTTAGAAACTCTAAATTATTTTTTTATTTTTAAGTCAAAGCATGACTTGTCACATCTTAGTAGAAACCTAGAGAGGGATATTTAGATGTATGGTCTATGAGATTGACATTTTAGAGAGGAACGATCCATAGTGTAGGAGATATAAAATATCTTAATTTTTAGTAGATAAGATTGACATCTTGGCGAGGAACAATCGTGTCTATTTAGAATTAAAATAGTTGGTTCGCTCTGGAAAGAAAATCTTACCTTAGGTTTGACTGGAATTAAAATTTGATTAATCTCCCGGTTTCATCTTATCTCATCCTGATCCAAATATTGTTGTCATGAAACATTTCTTTTTCTTTTCAAAAATCATTTTTCATCAAACTCATATCATCTCCTATTAGTTGGTGGGAGTAAATAGATAGATAGAGTTAATATTAGTCCTCGTGGGATCAATATTCAATTCATCGTTAAACTATTACTTGATATGATTAATGCACTTGCTAACGATATTTTTTATTATTAGCACACATCAATAATATTGCTTTCATATAGAGCATTTTATGCAAGACAAAGCATTGTATTGACCAAATTACTATATAATATTCAGAGAACTACATAGAAAGAAAGTTGATGCATTGATCTAGAGTATTGAAAGGAAAGCAATATAACTAGAGTATTGAACTTCACAGATAGATATGGCATCGCTACATTGATTTCTCTTGATTGTGATTTTATATTTTCAATCTTGATTTATTTTCGTATTTAAGTTGTCAAGTTTATATCTATTGGTTGCTTTTACATACTAGGTGTTATAATTCAAAGAAGAATTATTTTCTCTGTATTGGATCATACTTATGATTAATTTACAAAGGTATGTTAGATGGTGGCGTGTATGGTGACTGATTTGTTATGGATGTTGCTTGCTGAATGATGCTATTGGACTTATTATGTCTCTTAGTTAGTCTGCTATTGAGTTATAATAACAAATGAATGATGATTAATCATGATTTAATATTGGAAATATTTTATTTTTATTGTTGAATTTATTCTTTCGCAAATAATAAAAGAGTCTTAGTTTTAATTATTCCATATTTTTTAACCTGTTAAATAATCAATCATATAGTATAATATAAATGTGTTATTGTTACATATTAATTAAACAAGGGTGTCTTTATTGTCACTCCAAACATCTTAATGTCACTCCTCTTTAACCTATTTTACCCTTTGACACTACATAATAATTTTTTTTATTCATCAAAAATTGCACAAGTTTCAAAATCTTTACAATCTTATTTTTCTCTTATTATAATATTTTTTTATTTTATATTTTATTTGGATAAATTAAAATATATTTTATTTGAAATTTTATTTTGTATATAAAATATTTGTTAGGTATTCTTTTATTTTAAATGACTGAATAGAATAATAATATTAAGTTGACTTTTTTACACTAGAAATTATTTTTATATCTTCGTATTTACCACAAAAAATTATATATGTATATATAATAAGTTATAGTATTTTTACTTAAAATGATCAACGTATGTCTCGTGAAACTTTTCATTCAACTTTATTAAATACTACATCTTTAAAAATATGAAAAACATAGAAGTTTAGCGTCATTATAACAAGAGAAAAAAATAAACTATTGTAATAATAAAAATTTAATAAAATACAATATTTATCATAAAAAAATAGATTATTATAATAAGAAAATAATTATAAAAGAAGAGAAAAAATATGATGAAGAATTTTGAGAAATTATGTAACTCTTAAATAATATAAATAAAGATATAAGATGTTTCATATGGTGTCAATAATAAAATATTTAAGGGTAAAATTGGTAAAATAGAGTGTCATTAAGAATTTAGGAGTGACAATAAGGACACCCATTAAACAAAATATATATATAATTGATTGGTGTGGGTGGCGGTGTAGTAGCTGCCTCGTTACTGGCCGGTACCATTTCGAGACGTCTGCGTCCGTCGTATCGGGACATCGTTCGAGTGCATAAGTACGTATTAAAGAATAGTACCGCAAATTAAGGGCCACCATGAACCATACGCCAAACGTATCATTATTCAAAGTTATTAATAATTTAATCAAATTAAATTGCGCGAAAGGTTTGATTAGTCAAATATTTTAATTTTAACATCTAAAATTATCAATTTAGTTGGAATATTTTACGCTAGAGTTCCATTTTAACAAGCTCTACTTCCTCTAAATTCTTGATAAAAAAATAATATAATATGGAGGAGGAGTTACTCACGCGTATGCATGAAATCTTTTGGTTACGTAACTTGCAAAAGGATCCATCGAGCATGTCTGTTAATTGCGCGCGCCACGAGGTGCACGCATGCTCTCTCTCTCTCTCTCTCTCTCTCTCTCTCTCTCTCTCTCTCTCTCTCTCTCAAACAGATGGGAAGTTAATAGATTTAATTAATTGCACTACTAATCATGCATTGTGATTAGATTGCTATAATTAAATTTATGAGGATGCCAATTTTTCTTCCTTTTTCGGATTTCTAGGATGATGCCAATTTGCAGCATTTATTAGTATATATGTTAATTAAGCTTGAGTGGCAATTGTTGGTCGTTAATTATATGATATTTCATAGGTACGTACATAGCCAGCCCATGGCCCATGAGAGCATGGCGTGGCACATGCATGCGCAGTTAGAACTTGGGAAACAGGGGCTAATGGGTGTCCCGGATAAGGACAGCAAACTTTCTTTATAATTGGGATAATCTCAACAAAGTGATGCATGCATTCATCGAATCAAAATTAAACAAAAATAATTATGATTAGGCATGCACAGGGGAATTCCTCCCAACCCTAAACCATATATGGATGCATCCATCCAAATCTAAATCGATCAACATTCTTTCTAGGGTGACCTAATTAAACTATGCATTTCTTTTTTTTTCATATCTCTCTCTCTCCATTTTGTTTTTTTCTAAGCACCATCGGACCGATTAATTAAACAATTAGGTGGGTAATGATTTGGAAACTAGCAATCGGACAAGGCATAACTATGAGTCCATGGAATCTGTCGATCCGCTCGTAATCAATGGTCCTTAATTGAATATTCATTTCTATTTCCAAGCCTATTTTAACTAACCATGCATAACTAATTGATAGCATGAAAGTATAATACGCTCCCGATATCACCTTAATTATGTATACATAATACATGCACGACTTCGGAAAGAAGAACTAAAAGTGGTGTAAGTAGAACCAAGAGCTACACGACAATATCCCCGCCCCTAATTAAGGGATAATATTTTGGCCCACTGCATGAATCAATGTTATTTTTACTATGTAATACAATTGTGGCCACCGTTGTTTTCTTTTTCAATTGGATTGGAGATCATCTATGATTAATTATTTCTTCCAGCTTTAATACAATTAATTTAAATCATAGTAAATATCATATAATATATTGATAAATAATTAGTTGTGATGAAGCAAATTAATAATAATAAAAAGTAATGTTTTTTTCAATATTTTTATGCGTTATTAATAGAAAAAGGTCTTATAAAGTATGGCTAAGAAATCATATAAATAATATAATATATAATAATAATCTAACCCAAATAAATAGTAATAAATATTTATTTTTGTTAAAAAAATCTAAATAGTATCAATATGGATAATATAATATATAATAATAATCTAAATTTTTATTTATCATTATTTATAAATAAAAACAATTTTTTTAGATTTATCATAGTTATACCTATTTATAATATATAATAATAATCTAAATTAAATAAATAGTAATAAATATTTATTTTTGTTAAAAAAATCTAAATAGTATCAATATGGATAAAGTATAAAATACGAATATTAATACATGACTAAATTTTAGGAATGTGTAGGATAAATAAAAATAGAATTAATAAAATTATTTATAAGATAAATTAAAATAGATAATAAAAGTAATATTAAAATTTTAAGAGTACCATTAAGAACACTTTTCTTTTATAAACAACTGCAAATTAACTAACTATTATATATAATCGGAAAAAAGTCTAATAACATATGCCATAATAAATAATTTATTACCTCCGTACGCCTCTCGGCGTTCTTTCTGGCTTTCATAAGCAGTGACGTTGGCACGTTCTGACCGAGTCAAGTCGCGTGCGGATATACACAGTCACACGTGTGTCTGAATCACTCAATGCACGATAAAATAATTCATGAGTGGTGCTACAATCTCCTAAAAATCTTTTTAAAAAATTCCCTAACACTCACAATGACATATCTTATAATTTGATAAAATTTTTAAAGTAATTTTATTATGTGAATATAGGAGGATTATTAGGCACATATTTTAGGAGGAGGCAGATTTATCCAATAATTCACATGTGACTGCAGCATTCACAACATATTCACCGCATGCATGTTATTGCAATTTTTTTACCGAAAGAATTATATCCGGAAACTATCAAAATACATCCACAAAATGTGTATTTATTAATTATATAAGAATATTATTTTAGGGGTCACTTAGTTGAATAATTATTATGAATAAGAATTATTGTAGTGCCTTGTAACGCACGTCTCGGATATATTATTTATCTTAACTATTTATTTTGACAAGTCAGCACATTTAAATACATAAGTAAAAAGATAAAACTAAAATATTATTTTAAATAATATAATTTGGTCTAAATATTCAACCTTATCAACTCAATAGAGAGAACTTTTTGGCTCGTTTCGCTTAATCATGTCATGGGTACAGGGTACTTACACTGCTTATGTCAGCTCGTTCTTGACAGATCCGACCGGGCGTATCTTCAAAGGCGCAGAGTCGAATCCCGGATCTTTAATAATTTAAGTGAACACCACCGTACTTTCATGTAAAAGTTTTTTTTTAAAAAAAAAGGAAAAAGGATCATCTATTGCAAAAGGACCCCGTAGAGTCAGCATACATGATAGTTGAGAGACCCGGAGGTGGGTCTACATCCCAAAATATAGAGTTTTCTGAGCAACGTCCTACATTTGCCAAAAAATTCGCGGCCTTATTTGCCTCACAGTAGCAATGTTTACATATCACATTTTCAAAGGTCGAAGAGTCTGCCCAAATATTTCGCATTAGGTTGAGGATCTTCTAGGGACGCGGAGTTGTTTTGTGAAATATCATCTCTAGATAACTGGAATCGGTCTCGACCCATACATTTGTCCTACCGATCTCTTTGCACTTCCGAATGCCATGCATCATTCCATAGGCCTCCGCTTCCAGCACCGAATTGAAGCCTCTTCTGAATGCTCCTGCACAGATAAAATTTCCTTCGTTAGATCGGATTAGATAGCATGCACCCCCTGGTTCCCCTGGACCCGTAAAGGATCCATCTGAGTTGATTTTGACCCATTCCGGGGGAGGGGGCTCCCACTGGATCCGCAAGGGATCTCTTTGATCCACAAGGGATCTCTTTGGGGGGTGGTGGTGGTTGCCTCAGGTATGTGGTGTACTGTATACTCATGCCAGCCTGCCAGAGCTTGCTCCCATACTGTGGACCCGGTTGCCCATTTCGTATTAAAATACACATCGTTTCTGAGTTTCCATATACCCCATAGACAGAAAGCAAATAAAGACAAGTATTTTTGTTGTGAATTTATGTCTAAGGTGTCACCTTCATTTATCCAACTTCCATTGATCCATGTGTCTTTATATTTAAAAGAGTAATTTAGTTTTGTTTGAAAAATGTACCAAAGTTCAGACGATATTGAGCAAGAGAAAAAGACGTGATTGTTTGTTTCAGGTTCTCTCCCACACAACGCACATGAAGGATTTAAATTTGGGTCAAATCTTTTTAACACATTTTTGGTGGGGAGACGGTTATGCATTAGTTTCCATAAGAAAATATTTATTTTAGGGGGTAAAGGAATGTTCCATATTAATTTCCAACTGGGCCGTCCTCGGTCCTCAATGGGGCACAGCTGGCGACTTAGCTGATAGTAGACAGATTTGGCCTTCACCTTGCCATGGGCATCATGGGCCCAGATCCACATATCATCCTCGGCTATTACAGGCAAGTAAAGAGATGAAATATATAAAACCAATTCTTTCCCGAAAAGGGATTGCAGCAAATCCAAATTCCAACATTGATCAACGATTAAATCATTTACCTGCATATAGTTTAGAGAAGCATTGACATTTATAAAAGTAGGTTTTAACGATAGAGGCATACTGAAAATCCACGGGTCCGACATGATGTTTGTTTGAATACCATTCCCGATATATTTTTTTAACCCGTCCCTAATTTCGAACATAGTATTTATAAATAGTTTCCAAATACCAGCTTGTGGCCTGGTTGAGAGAGGGGCCCAGGGTTGTAAAGGACCGTATTTGTTTGTTACTAGGTTAACCCATAACGAATCTGTACCGTTTAAAACCTCCATAACCCTTTTGGCAACTAATGATGTCCTAATTTTTCTTAGGTTTCTAATGCCCAGGCCTCCTAGGTTTTTTGGAAGTTGCACTTGCTCCTAGCTAATTAGATGTGCACCTCTCTTTCCTTCTGCATTAGACCATAAGAATCCTCTATTTAATTTTTCAAGTGAGTCTAAGATTCCTGCTGACATAAACACAGAGCTGAGTGCGTGATTTGAGGAGGATGTTAAAACTGATTTTATTAGTGTTTCTCTTCCTGCTTGGTTTAAGACTTTTCCTTTCCAGCCTGAGAGTCTTGAACTGATTTTGTCTACGAGGTAGTGCTGATTTTGTGTTGTAATTGTTCTGTGTGAGATGGGCACTCCTAAGTAAGTGAAAGGAAAACTTCCTAGTTTCATGTTAAGGTGACCCAGGATAGCTTGTTTTCGTTTCCTAGAAATTTTAGAAGGCAGGTAAATTTCTGATTTATCTCTGTTGATTTGTTGACTGGTGAGAGAGCAATATGAGTTGAGCACCTTCATAATGTTTTTGCAGTTTTTATTTGTTGCTGCAGCACAGATAAGAAGATCATCTACATATAGGAGATGGAAAAATGAGCAGTTACCTATGGTAAAAGGGATGATGGATTTTAGGGCTACGGCTTCATTAAGCATTGATGATAGTACTTGGGTTACTAGGACAAACAGGTAGGGGGATAAGGGGTCTCCTTGTCTGACTCCTTGATGACTGACAAAGGATTCAGAACGTATACCATTGACCGGGCAGGAGTAGGATGGGGAATGAACACATGCATTAATCCAGAAGATAAATTTTGGCGGGAATTTCATTAATTTCATAATTGTGTCAAGAGAATTCCATGAGACCCGGTCAAAAGCCTTGTCCAGATCTGCTTTTATGATCATGTGCTTTCTACGACCTCTGTTCATGGAATGAGCTACCTCTTGTGTAACCAGTATATTATCTTGAATGACTCTGTTGGCCACGAAAGTTGATTGTGATTTATCAATGAGGCTTGGGAGGGTTTTCTTTAATCTGTTTGCAAGCAGTTTTGCGATAGCCCGATAAATGACATTGCATAGTGCAATGGGTCTATAGTCATTTATTTTTTTTTGGGCTTAGTTTCTTTGGAATGAAAATTAGATCTGTTTGAGACCAGACATATGGTAAGATTCCAGTGTGAAAGAAGGCCATGATGTGGGATGTGAGTTCTGGACCGATGATGTCCCAGTGTGTCTTATAGAACTCTAGTGTAAAACCATCAGGCCCGGGGGCCTTACCCGGGGGCATGCTCCAGAGAGTCCTTTTAATCTCTTCCGGGGTGATTTGGGCTATTAAACTTTCATGCCTTGAATGATTGAGTTCTGGTAGTTTAGTCCATAGGGTATGTTCTGATGCGGGTGAGCTACTTGGTTGCCATAGATTTTTATAGTGAAGGGCAAAGTTTTTCCTAATGTCATTCTCTTATGTAATTGTGTTTCCTTGCTGATCTTCTAAGCTTAGGATCAATTTTTTCCTATGTCTTATGATGGTTGTGAGGTGGAAAAATTTTGTATTTTTGTCTCCCTCTTTTAGCCATTTAACCCTCGATTTACTCCACCATTTAATGCTAATTTGTCTGAGTAAGGCCGAGTGTTTGTGATAAAGACCTCTTAGGTGGTCAAGTTCGCCTGAGGATAACCCATGCTTCTCATCTTTTGATTCAAGGTTTTGGATCTCCTTCTTTGTCTCTTGGGCTTTAGTCTCTAGGTTACCTAGCACGTTTCTGTTCCATTCTAAGGTCTTTTGTTTTATCATGTTTAGTGCTGATGTAAAGTGACAGTTTGGATCTTTGTTATGCCAGACATCTTGTACTATCTTCCTAGCTTCTGCTTGTTCTAGCCAGAAGTGTTCATATTTAAAAGATCTCGGCCTACCCTTAGTTGGGGAGGTGTCAAGTAATAGTGGAGAGTGATCTGATGCACTTCTGATCATCGAAGCAAGATGCATGTTTGGGAATTTTAGGAACCAGTGATGGTTAACTAATACTCTATCTAGTTTGCATAACACCCTAGCTAATCCTTTCCTATTATTGCACCATGTGTATTGAGAACCTCAAATGGGGATATCTATTAGTCCTTGTTTGGTTATTAGGCTTCTAAGTGCTCTAATGGATTTTGTAAGTCTGAAAGTAGTTCCTCCTTTTTTATCCTCAGGATATAATGTGGAATTTAGGTCTCCTAGAAATATCCAAGGGATGTCATTTATGTTAAAACTAGCTAGAGAATGCCATAGTTCATATCTAGAGGATGGGTTTGTACTAGCATAGATTCCAGTAAGAAGGAAGGAAAAGTTGTTTACCGTCACTACCGCATGCATATACTGAGGGGTAGTGAAAATTTGTGTTACCTTTGCTGTTTGACCACGACATAGTAGGATGATCCCACCTGATGACCCCGTGCCAGCCTGAAAGATCCCCTTCCATGCCTGACCTAGTCGGCGTATGATGGTTTTTGAGCATTCTGTTGTAGCGTGTGATTCCACTAGTAGAATAACGTCCGGTTGTTGTTGCTTTATTATGTTTGCGAGGCGGTCTTTTATCTTACTTCTGAAAGCCCCTCGGCAGTTCCACAATAGAAACTTCATCTGATGATGGTGTGTTGTTTTTGGGTTCCCCGAGAGGAACCTTGACTATCTTCCTGCAACAGAGAGGGTTTAATTAGATCAGCCTTCAGTATACTAGAAGTGTTCTTACCCGGGTTTTTGCCATTCGCTTTCTTCTTTACGATGAGCTTTGGTATTGGGGTTTGTGTCTTGCGCTCTCTAAGCTTCTTTATTTCCATTTGTGGCTGTTGGAGTAGGTCATAGTCCTCGTGCTCCTCCTCCTCTGAGGGATCCTTTTGAGCTTCTTCTTCGTTAGAACTGCAAGACTCAGAGAGGCGGGTGAGTACGTGTTTAACCATGTCCTCGTGGATACCTGAGATATGGTGGGGAGCTCGTGGGGGTGGGGGCTGAGGCCGGCGTTTGAACTTGGAGAGGCCCTGGCAGTCTGGAGGGTGACACAAAGGCGTTGGTCATGCTGTAAGGTACTGATGCCGGAGAAGAGATGTGAGGGGAAAGATTTGGGAGGAGGGTTTTTGATATTGGAGTTTGGGGTTTCTTCCCCTTTGGTATATCTCTATCTTTTTGATCCTGCGCTTGGTGGGATCCAGGTGTCATCGGATCAACGGGCCTGTTGAGACGTGTATGCTCGATATCACCAGTGGGGTCACGTGCTGCATGTGAGGCTTCATTATAGTTGATTCCAGCTGTTATGCATTTTTCACCGCAGTTGACGAGGAGTGCCCTATCACGTGAGTCTTTCTCGGGGGTGGTGATCGCTTCCGCACCGTTGAGATTGGACGGTGATGCATCCGAAACGTTTATGGAAGCGGTCGTCTGGGCCGTCTGATCCTGTTGTTTCTCTGTAACGGCACCCTGCGATGGACGGTTAAGATCAGGTAATGTTAGGGTTTGTAAGGGTTTTGTTACCGAAGATGGTCCAGTGTGCTGAACCGGGTTCATCTGATGGTTCCGGTTGTCGTAGCCGCTCTAGTGGGCGGCGCCGCTCTGTAGATGATCGTAGCCATGGACCGAATAGAAGAACCTTCCCTGTAACATCTCTGTTGCCTTCCAGTTCCGACTGCCCTGATTGTTTCTCCGGACAGTTTTCTAATCGATGACCAACGATGCCACACCGGAAACATAGGGAAGGTAGATTTTCGTAAGAAACTTGCTGGAAATACCTGTTCTCATCCGGCGTTCTTACCCAAATACCCTGCTTCACTGGTTTGGAGGTGTCAAGCTCAATACATGCCCTTGCCGGAAGAAAAACTTCACCATTGAGGGAGCCTTCATCAACTCTCAGTGGTTTACCGAAACTGGATGTGATCCGTTGAATAGACGTTGGATTTCTTAATTTATACGCCAATGCCGGTAGTTGGATCCAAACAGGTATCGACGTGATTTGTTCTTCCTCTGGTCGGAAGAACGGTTTGGCCTGTGCTACTATGAGCGTGAGTCCCTGGCAGTCCCACGGCCCTTTTGTTAATACCTGCAGACGATCGTCAGCGTTATCAAAGAAAAACATGAAGTGTGATCTACCCATTTCACAACTCCGAAACGTCCCTTTGAGCTTCCATAGTGACGGCAGGAGGGTTCTTAGTTGAGCAAGCGATAGGGTTCCACCGTAGAGACGTCCGACTACACCCTTTTGCAGATCTGCCATTTTTTGCGCCACATCTTCAAGGGGGATGGTTACTTCTTCCGAGATGGATGCTTGAATGCTTTTAAGTTGCCTCGGCGGGATCTGGATCGGGATCTGCCTTGAGGGTTTTCCTCCTTTGACGATGTCCGACCAGGAGCTCTTGGAGGGTGGGATGTGGTCTTGCGGTTCTGGGGCCGCAGGTTGATGGTGAGAGGTTAAGGATTTGTGGGGGTGGGTTTGGTGTTGTGAGTTTGGCTGGGTGGATTGAGGTTTTGGGGGTTGCAGGAGCAGAGGAAAGGGAAGGGGGTCTGGAGGTTCCATCTTCCGATCCAAAGTAGACCCTGATAGCTAGTTAATGGCATGTAGACCCTGATAGCTCCAATCACTATAAGAAAAATTATAATTAGTGAACAAAAATTCTCTCACTAATTTCTTGCAATTTGCTCGCCTACATTTGCGAATAACTAACTAGCAAATAAGTATTGAATATAAGATCTCGAGATTATTTTGATGATCACAAATATGTGAGGAACTTTAATTTGTACTAACGATCTTTGATTTGATTTGTAGAAGACAAGATTTTTATGTTCAGTAAATAATAGGTCGACCGAAGTAGAACAATAGACGACCTATGTACAGAGAAGATATGAAGAAAAATTCCAAGCATGAGGCGGTCGCCCTAAGGATGTGAAGAGGTCAATCGAAGTGAAGAACAAAGACTGAAGATATGAAGCCAAGTACTGAACGATCGACCGCAGCTGGTTAATGGACGACCGAAGACATAGTAGAGTCAGAGAGGTCGCCTGGTAAAGATAAGTGGGTGATCGAAGGTTTGAAGACAACATTATAATGGTTGAAGAACGGGCGCTCCAAGGTTAAGTGGACGCCCTATGAAGAGGATGACGAAAGTTATTTTTAAAGTGAAGGCAAGAGAGGTCGTCCGAAGATTTCAAGGAGAAAACAATGGACGACCAAAGTACTCCAGGTGAAAAAAAAGGTCATCCAAGAGCTTCAATATTTAAGCAGTGGACGACCAAAAGAATGCATAAGTAAGAAGAGGTCATTCGAAAATTCCTATGAACGATCGAAATATCCCTATTAAAGACAAAGGTCGTCTGAAAGCATCAGAGTCAGATAAACGGACGACCGGTGGAGTGCACAAGTTGAAGAGAAGTCAGAGAAGTCGCCCATGGAGTTTTAGAGAAGAACAGTGGACGTCCAATGATTTTAGTAGAACAATGAAACGTCCGAACTTCTTAGTATGGAAGCACTGGAGACCAAAAATATTTCGGAGAAGGAAGTTAGGTCGTTTGAAGTATCTGGGAAGAAACAACGATCAATCGTAGTATTCCTAGTAAAGACAAAGGTCGTTCGAGTTAAAGCAGTGGGCGACCAGTGAAGTAAATAGGAAGAAGAGAAGTCAAGTTAGGTCGTCCAATGTGTTTGTGTGTAAAGAGCGGTCGACCGAAGAAGTTGACAGAGGAGAAAAGAGGTCATCCGATATAACTGAAAGTTGCTAGAGGATGACCAAAGCATGATAGAAGAATGTCAGAAGACAAAAAGGACGTCCGAGGTATTAGTGAAGAATAAGCGGGCGCCCAAAAGATATCTGTAAGAAAGAAAGAACGTCCAAAAGATTCAGTGTAGAATGAGTGGATGACCAATGATATGGGAGATAAAGTAGGACGTCCGAAGAATTAAAGGTAAATAGCGGACGACCTATGGAAGGAACTATGGCTGAAGCTCGTGACTGTGGACGTCCGTAGGTGAACGGTGTACGACCGATGCACCAGAAGACAGTTTGACGGATGACTTCACCAGAGCAGCGGTCGATCGATGAAGAAGAAGCGGACGATCGAGGAGTAGGTGAAGAGTATTGTACTTGCATTAACGACTAGTTTTCTGAGAGATAGATTAGACGTTTATGTAAGGGTATAACACTAAGTCCCAAGAGTCTTGGGAAACAACTTTGCAAATTATTTAGCAAACTTGTAAGCTTAAGAGAATAGCCTTAGTTCCTCCTTCTTTGCGTTCAATTTAGAATCTAGAATAAAAGAGAGAAATTTGAGTTTTCAAGAGTGAGCCAAATTGTAAGATATTCTCTCCTTGCCTTCAAAAGAAAGAAAGGAGAAAGAAATTGCAAGGGAGCATTCGCCCTTGAAGAAGAAGTTTAGTGATATCCGAAGATCTCGAGCTCAAGAAGACCGGAGCGGGGACGTAGGCCAGGAGTTCGATTGAACCTCGTCAACAAACATGTTTGTGTTTGTTTTCTTCTGAGTATATATTTTGTTTGCACGCAATCTGAAATCATTTCTGATGCATAAACATAATCTAGAGCAAAAAAATTCAATACACCAATTTACCCCCCGTCCCTCTCTTGGTGCTATCTAGATCCGACAATAAGGAGAAAAAATTGCTCGCTAAATTTTACTCGTAATTAGTGACCAACTTTTTTTTCTCACAAAATGCTCGCTAACTACTTATTAAGTACTCGCAATCTGCTCTCTCTTCATTGTCATTTTTTTTGTTCAAAAGTTTGATATATTGATTAGAACAAGCAAATTTGATATATTGATTATCATTATGACCATTGTCGTTTGCTCGTTAATTTTGTCGCTGATTCACTCAGAAATTTCAGAATATTTTTTAAGAAAATATTACTTGTAGATTGCTCGCAAATTGCGAGTAAATTAGTGACAAAAGTTCACTTGGTAATATTTGCTTGCAAAAACACATTTTTTGTGTAGTGTCATCAATTTTTTAAACACTATGATTATTTATAGCTATTACCTTGACATCATATGGTGATATTTGCTAGCTACCTACTCGGATTAATCAATAACAATTCGATAACAATGCAACACAAAGAAATCAGTAGATATGATGATCCATAGCTTACATTGTTTATCTTGTTTATCTAAGGAGTTTATTTGTGTACAATTTATGAGCCATTATAATCATTTAAAATATAATCATAATCATCATATAAACACATAAGATAACATAGGTTACTTATAATAATAACTTGAATAATTAACCAATAGACAATAACTTCAATAATAACTATAAAAACAAAAGTATATAATAATTAATAAGCAATCACTAGTATAATCTCACGAAAAGTACTTTTTGGATCTCAAATATAGGATTCTAGAATGTGGGTCCATATCGACAAAGAGATTGTCTATGTACTTCAAGGTTGACGAAAAATAATATAATTGTTCTTCCTCAATACATCCTATCTCTTTCGGTCTTCGGTGCATGAGGTTGAGGGCCGAGGGCTATTCTACTTGTGCCTCAGTGTGCATGCGAATGAGAACTCAAAAGCATGAGGGGAAAAAGTTGGAGAAAGAGCGGGTTTGTGGTCTTTTAAATAGTGAAGGAAATCCCTATATATAATTTGAATCAAATAATAATTATGGGGGATAAGTTCGAATAGGATTAAAACTTTTTAAGGATGAGTTTGTACGTGATTTGAACTCCTTAGGATAATTAAAGTTTGAGGATCACAAATTAATTTTAACTTAAATATTTATCTTTTCCTAACTTATCATATAGTATTTTATATCTTTTCTTATATTTTATTTTTCTTTTAAAATTGTGCTGAGTTGCATTATAATATTTTTAAAAATAAAACCATCCTCGATTGTAGACATCTCATAACAAAAAGGTTCACAATTTACATCTATGTCCTCCTATGAGTTTATCCATACCAACACATTTTATTAATTCTTAATTATGCAAACAACTCTTATAATATGATTTATATTAGAAAGCTCATCCTATATGCATCATGATAGCATTCTAATTTTCACATGACAAAATCATTGATAATTATTCATCAAATTTTCATTCGCTAGTTTGATTGTCCATAGTGAGCATGATATCCTTTTCCTAATTATCGTTGATTGGTTTAAAAATATTACACCTATAATCATATATTTTCTTTCTTTTATTTATAATATTTTTGGATAATCTCCTTAAGAAATAAGTTATATTTTTCATTGAGACAACATGACAACAATTTCAGTCATAACTAAACATCTATAATCATCATTCATAATATTTCATTATTTTGGATAATCAATCTTAATTCAAATCTATAACAAAGAATGCACTAAAAAATTGTAAAAATTCTTTTTCATAGCTTAAAAGAAAATATTCAATTAAAATAACATCGATTCTATAGAACAATTGAACAATAAACAATCTGTATCAATGTATTCCTTCATAATATATACATGTATATGTAACATATAGATACCAATCCCTTTATTCCTTCACTTAATTAAACTATGCGTTTCTTCTTTTTTTTCCTCTCTCTCTCTCTCTCTCTCTCTCTCTCTCTCTCATATATGCAATCCCTTTATGTTTTTCCCTTTATTTTGTCACCTAATTAAACTATGCATTTCTTTTTATCTCTCTCTCTCTCTCTCTCTCTCTCTCTTTGTAATACATGTATCTTTTAAAAAGGAAATAAAAAGATTTAATTAAATAATAATTAAATCTCTTCAATCTAATATTCAAATTCAAAAAGAAAGTCTAAATTTAAGTTCAAATCAGTTAAATTTGAGAATTTATTAGATGAGATTATTTAGTTAGTTTAAATTTTAGAATTCAAATTTAAATTTGAATTAAACTAAGAAACCATAATCCCTATGTTTATAAATAAGACCATATGGGGAGCCATCATAATTTTACACTCTCCCAAAGTCCTAGTCGTCCGGTTCTCTCTCTAAGTAAGGTCTCTCTCTCTCTCTCCTAGATTTTCTCTTTAAGTAAGGTTTTTCTCCTAGATTTCTTTCTCTCTTTCTATCTTCCCTTATCTCATCCTAGAACCATGCCGAACGTGAAGGAGATTAGGAGCACTAGAGGAGATCAAGAGGGTACAATTGAAGAACGAAGAACAACCCTACAAGATTCAGTATGTAAATAGGTGGATCCCTTCAGATAAATATGTTCATGTTGAATAAATTGCATGCTAGGGTTCCTGTTAAGAAGAATTGAATTTTAATCATGTATTAACCCTAGAAATACTTAGAATTAATCCTGCAAAAATATAAACGAATATAATGTATGTTTCTGCGACATCACGACCATGAAATAGGGTTTCATGACCGTGACTGCAATGTAACGTCCGAGTGCGAACCTCGCAACCATGAGCCGTATGCCAGGTGTCCGGTCACAGGACGTTATAGGAATTTCACGGGCAGTGAAGTGTCTCGTCACAGGCCGTGAGATAGACTTCACGGGCCGTGAATTGGGAAGCACAGGTCAAGGTCTACGCTCGTGATGTGGCGTATGGTCGCGGACCGTGTCTGATGTTCCATGACCATGAACCTAGGTGTCACAGGCCGTGAAGTTTGTTACACGTCGATGAAGGGATGAATGGAACGAAGGCTGACGGACTGTGAAGATTTCACCTGACATATCACGGGCCGTGAAGGATGGTTCACGCTCATGAATAAGACCGCCGCGAAAACGTGATTGCTATGAAGTTGGTCACGCCCATGAATTCGTGGCTATGGACCGTGAAGTTTCAAGAGAAGTACTCTTCACGACCATGGAGCGCCCTGACGCCGAGCTTTCACGGCCAGAGCTTTACGGGCCGTTATGAAATATTACAGGTCGTAATGGACAGGAGGGAGTGACAGGCTGTGAGAATTGGTCACGGGCCGTGAAGGACAGAACACAACACATTTTTTATGATCGAAGTGGAGAATTGGAAGCTCTCGTGCCCGTGAACTAGGTTCACAGCCATGAAGAGAACTTCACGGGTTGTAATGATTTATCATGGCCGTGAAGGACGGTATGAAGGTCGTAACGACCGTAATATGCACATCACGGGCCGTGAAGTCGATTGTCACGGTCGTGAAATGTATTTCACGGGCCGTTATAGGCTTAATGAAGAAGATGCTGATATTATTTTTAATTAAGCGATGGATGATTAAAGATTAAGGAAGAAGTTATGTTAAATATTGAAAAGATGTTTTATCATGTCTTATGAACATCAAGAATTAATTATGTAGACAAGATAAAGAGTCACCATGCTTCACCTAAATTAAATGAGGTCATCATCTATCATTGAGTTTTGGGAGCGCAGTGATGTTTAAGATAGGACGGGTAGAGCAGCTGTCACCCAGTTCCTGTTGCTTGGCTTCTCCCTGCCCTGCAACGAAATGATTTCTCGATCATCCTATGTTGGTCATGTCTTGTGCACCCCCATTGACCTTTGGCGAGACCTCCAAGTCTCATGAACAATTCAAAGTCACTAAAGCAACCCTCAAAGACATTTCAAAGGCACTAATGAGATAAGTCGAAGATAACAAAGATAACCATTTAGTTTAAATACTGCATTTTCATATTGCATTAGAGGCTTAGGGCTATTGATGATGATCCTTGATTGATGTTCACTGATGATGAATGAAGATGAAGATTTAAAGATAAAGTATGAAAAGTAAGATGATTAATGATGATGATGTAGAGTGATTGATGTTTAGCTATAGCTATAGCTCACTCTTTATGTAAAGAATGGTCAAAGTGATTGATGTTTGACCATCAGTCATAGCTCACTCTTGATGCAATATGTTAAATATGATGAAGTAAAAGATGATATGTTAAAGATGATAAGATCAAAGAAAATATGTAGAGTATACTCAAAGTGACTGATGTTTGACCCTAGTCATAGCTCACTCTTAAGTAGAGTTATGAAAGATAATGAATTTGTTAAAGACGTTAAGTTATAAAAGATATTAAATTAAAGATGATGCAAGATGTAGGAAAACATAAAATGATGATCAAGATGATGAAAGATAAGAAAGCTAAGAAAAAGGAATAATCGACCTTTTGATGTTATCATTACTTATTCCTGTATTTTTTATTTATCATGTCATACTTATCTATTGATTGCCTTATATATTGGACTTCATAGCTCATGAATAATTTTTTTCTTTGTATTGGATCTTGCAGATGAGTAGTCTGCAGTACAGGATGCTGATAGTGCATACGGCAACTGATGCTCGTGGTGGCTGATTTTGCATATGTCTAGTTGATCTTACTAGTGTCTCTTTCTTTAGTCTTTCTATTAATTAAGTTGTTCTAGTTTGATTTTTGAAATTATTTATTTGATGTAAGACTTCCACAATTTTTTCTTATGTTATAGAAAGAGTTGGATTTCCATAAAATTTTAATTCTTTTGTAGTTAGTTGACCAACTCTTCTTAATCAATCTTTAAGTAAAAATAAGCATGTATATCATAGTGCATCCAAGAGAACATTTTGTCACGTGACGAGATGGTACGGAGACGTTACACAGTCTCTCTCTCCTCTATGCTCTCTTCTCACTCTGATTCTCATGCAATCCCTTTATGTTTTTTTCTAAGAACCATCGGATTAATTAAACAATTAGGTGGGTAATGATTTGGATGCTAGCAATCGGACAAAACATAACTATGAGCCCATGGAATCTCTGATCCCTCGATCCACTCGTAATCAGTGGTCCTTAATTAATTATTCTTTCTTATTCCCAAGCGTTTTTTAAATAACCATGCATAACTATTTGAAAGATGACAAGTATAATACGCTCCCGGGTTCGGCTTAATTATGTATGCATGCAGCAGTTTCGAAATTAAGAAGTAAAAGTGATGTACGTAGAGACAAGAGCTAGGCGACAATATCCCCGCCCCTAATTAAGGGAATTAATATAATGGCCCACTGCATGAATCAATGCTATCTGGCATGTTTTACAAGCTAGTTAATCTGTCATATTTTATAGAGAGCAAATTAATCTTGCAGCTGCAATATTTTTTCACTATGTAATACAGTTGTGGCCACCGTTTATTTTTCTCTTTTTCAATTGGATGGAGATCATCTATGATTTATTATTTCTTCGAGCTTTAATAAAATTAATTTAAATCACATTCGAAATCATATAAATAATATAATATAATGATAAATAATTAGTTGTGATGAAGCAAATAAATAATAACAAAAAGTTGTGTCTTTTTCAATATTTTTATGCATTACTAATAAAAAAAGATCTTATATAATATGGCTAAGAAATCATATAAATAACATAATATATAATAAATAATCTGAAGTAAATAAATAGTAATAAATAATTTTTTTTTGTTAAAAAATCTAAATAATATTAATAGAGATAAAATATAAAATACGAATATTACATTAACTAAATTTTGAGAATGTGTCAACATTTTGAAAAGAAATAATAAAATTTTCTATGAATGTAGAATAAATAAACATAGATAATAAAGTAAATCAAAATTTTAAGAGTATCATTAAGAACACATTTCTTTTATAGACAACTGCAAATTAACTAACTATTATATATGAAAATTACCAAACGAAATCTAATAACATATGACATAATAAATAATTTATTACCACAGTACATCTCTCGACGTTCTTTCGCCTTCACGAGCGGCCACGTTGGCACGTTCTGGCGAGTCAAAGTCGCGTGTGGATACACACAGTCACACTTGTGTCTGAATCAATCAATGCACGACAAAATAATTCACATGTGACTGCAGCATTCACAAGCATGCATGCATGTTACTGCATTTTTTTCCCGCAAGAATTTTATTTGGAAACTATCAAAGTACATCCACAAAATGTGAAGTCGTTATATAAAGAATATTATTTTAGGGATCACTTAGTTGAATAATTATTATGAATAAGAATTATTGTTATGCCCCTGTAACGCACGTCTCGAATATATTATTTATCTTAACTTTTGTTTTTGACTAGTCAACACATTTAAGTAAAACACAAACTAAATATTATTATAAAATTAAAATTAAAGTGATAAAATTCTCAGTTTTACAATTCTAATATTTAGTTTAAAATTAAATTGAATATGATAATTTTATCCATCTATAAGTCGATCATCACCGAAGTTGCCATCATTATCGATCATTTATTTATTCTACATACGTGTAGTATCTAAGTATAGAGCAGAAACTCTCGTGGATATAAACTTAGTACATAAAATCAATATAACAGTAAATTCAAAAGGAAAAAAATTAATTCAATAAAAATTATCAATTGCATAAAATATTGAGCAATCTAAACAACAAACAATATTTTTGTTTTTATCTATTTGTCCCTTCATAATGCCCCATTTTAACAATTTTAAATTTGTTGATCGATAGACCATAATCTATTTACAAATATCAATCTTGCAATATACCCATTTATATTTTATTGATATCAATCATCAATGTGTCGATTGATTATCAATCACCCGTTATAATTTGGTCTTAATATTCAACTTTATCAATTCAATAGGGAGAGCTTTTAATAATTTAAGAAAACATTTATTATATTATCTCTCAATATTATCTAATAATTTATATTATCTAATAAAAAGATTATCATCTATTAAATTATCGGTGCATTATCCTATTTACTATATATAAGTAATTCAAGTGATAATTCATATTATCATATTTATTTATATAAAATGATACTATACAATATACATAATTTTACCAAAATACTTTTTATAAATATTATTAAGTTAAGAATTTTATATTATTGAATTAAATTTTTTTAACTTAAATGATAAACTCACAAATTAATATATTAAGTAATTAATACCCTTCAAAATAAAATAATACTATGATTAATAAAAATGTTATTTTAATTAATAATACTTATAATTAATTAGTAATGCTATTTTTATTCATTATATGATAATGAAATTATATTATATAAACATTATTTAAATAATATTTATTATGGTCATTAATTTATTATAATATATTATTATTATCATTTGTGTTGTTATGATTATATGATTCATTTTATTGTATTATATTTTATTTATGAAGGATGTAGAAGAGTGAATATGAAAACTAAATATAAATAAGGTTACCACCTGGGTGATAATATGGATAGACACCCCCTTCCTAGGTAATCTGGATTGTCACTTCATAAACAATTCATATTGCCTAAAGTTAGAATAAGTAAACAGGATAATCTAGCGAACTCAGGTAATTTTAAGTTCAGATTACCAATAATATACAAAGATTATCGAAAGAAAAATGCCCCTAAGAGAATACCATCGTACTTTTCATGTAAAAGTTGGTTAATGGTGTTTAGACCATGATGGCTCCAATCACTACAAGAAAAATTATAATTAGTGAGCATAAATTCCCTTGCTAATTTATCACAAATTGCTTACGAAATACATTTGCGAGTAACTAACGAGCAAATAAGGAGAAAATTTTGCTTGCTAAATTTTACTAGCAATTGGTGACCAAATTCTTTTCTCGCAAAATGCTCCGTATGTACTCACTAAAGCCCCGTTTGGCGACACATATATTGTTGCTGGATTTAAAAAAAAATTAATCCAACACATATTCTCCAAACCTTAATCCAAGGAGATTAAGATATTTCAAGGTGCCATGGAGAATACAAAAATCTCATCTTTTCTTTTATTCCTGCCATTAATGATGTGGGCCCCACATGATGACATTTGAAGTGTTTGGTTAAAAAGTGGAGAATAAGACCTTAATCCAGATCTTATTCCCCAACCAAACGCCCCCTAAGTACTCGCAATCTGCCGACTACCATATATTTATTTTGTTTGCTAATTAAGTTAAAAAATTAAAATTTTGATATATTGATTACACCGAGCAAATTTGATATGTTGATTATTATTATGACCATTGTGGTTTACTCACTAATTTTGTCGTTGATTTGCTCAGAAATTTCATATTTTTTTTAAAAAAATATTTCTTGTAGATTGCTCACAAATTGCGAGCAAATTAGTGACAAAAGTTTGTTCGGTAATATTTTCTTGCAAAAACATGTTTTTCTTGTAATGTTATCAAATTTTTAAACACTATGACTATTCATATCTATTACATTGACACCCAATGGTGACATTTGCTACTTGGATTAATCAATAACAATTCGATAACAATGCGACATAGAAAAATTAGTAGATATGGTGATTCATAGGTTACATTGTTTATCTTGTTTACCTAAGGTGTTTATTTGTGTACAATTTATGAGCCATTTATAATCATAATCATCATATAAAAACACGCTTAACTCATAATAATTTTAATAATTAATCAATAGACAATAACTTCAATAATAACTATAAAAAAAATATAATATTTAATAAACAATCACTAGTATAATCTCATTAGTAAACCTAAGTCACAATCATGAAAAGTACCTTTTGACTGCAAATATAGAGTTCTAGAATGTGGGTCTATATAGGCGAAGAGATTCTCTATGTACTTTAAGGTTAACAAAAAATAATAGAATTGTTCTTCCTTATACATCCTATCTCCTTCGTCCCTGGGTGCGTGAGATTGTGCGAAGAGATTCTCTATGTACTTTAAGGTTGAGGAAAAATAATAGAATTATAATCAAAACATCTTGAGTCTGAATGATTTAAATGTATTTTGCTTGTTGTGTCTCTCAATATCTCAAAAATTTAAAGGAATATCATGCTACCTTTATGCAACAATTAATCAATTGCGGACACACTAGATGACTCCTATATATGAAGAGGAATCCTCATATGATATGACCCTTGAGTTCACTACTTAGGGGGTGAAGGCTCATACAAACGGCAATCATAGTTTCGCCATTGGCTAGCTATTTGTCCCGATTAATCGATAACAATTCAACCCTAGGGCAATGAGTAGAATGATGACCCACATCTTATGCCTTTTTATCTTGTTTATTTAATATGTCTATCCATATAGAATTTATGGGGTATTGTAATAATTTAAAATATAATCATGATCATCATATAAATGCATATAATGTTATAGGTCAATCTTAATAACAATTTCAATAATTAAAACAATAAACAATAGCTCAATGAAAATGAAAATATATAATGGTCAATAAACAATCATTTGTAATCTCACTAGTAACCGTCAGTCACTATCATGAAAAGTACTTTTTGGTTTGTGAATATAGGATTTTAAAATATGAATTTATATTGGCAAAACCGTCATATAAGGATCCTCTATGTGCTTTAAGGTTGATGAAAAATAATAAGATTGTTCTTCATCTGCACATATTGCCTCCCGAGGTGCATGAGGATGTATTTGTATATAATTAGGATTGCTCTAGATAATGAGAATTTAAGAATAACAATTTGATTTTAATTCAAATACCTATTTTTTCTTAATCCTTAACATTTATTATTTTTTTATATTGTTTCTTATATTTTTTTTCCAAATTGTGCTAGTGTTACAATTATTATTTTAATCAGAGAAAGGAAATTTCACCTCTTTAATAAAATAATCTCTTTAAAAAACAAATAATTATATTGTAACTATTTTTTAAATATCAACTCTGTTTTGTCATTTATGAGTGATTAACGAATCATAAAGTAAAATTAAATCTTATTTTCATTCTTTATCTTTCTAGGAATAGTTAGTTGTCATGGAACTAATGGGTCTTAGATTACAATTTAATAACTAGCCAACCCCCTACTAAAACTCTAATATTGGGAGTTTTTTCATTAAAATTTAAACACAACTATAATTTCGCTATTCGAAGCACTCATCCTTTTTCTATGAATCAAATTATATATAGTAGTTTCTTTTGATTTAGTTAACGCCCCTAGAATCACACCCGCCACGTGACAAAATATCCTCTTGAAAGAGCTATGCATACATCATGTTATATCTTGACTTTATGGTTGACTCTTTGACTAGTCAACAAAATGTGAAAATAACTAAAAACTTAAACTTTAATAAAATATTTGGAAGCCTTACACAAATAAATTGTCTCAAAGTCTGACTAACTCAATAAAAGAAAAGACTATGAGATATCAAACTATGAATCACTAAGTCATGTGCAATATCAGCCACCATGAGCATCTATTATCACATGCACCACCAGCCATCACCTATATGAATCACTCACTTGCAGAATCCAAAGCAAGGATAAAAACATCCACCATGAATTATAACGTTTAATATTGTAAGACAATAATAGATAAATACAACATGATAAATAAATATAGAAATAAGCTAATGCCATAGTCAAAATATCAATTTCTTTAACATAATATATCATTTTTACTTAACTTTCATCATCTTTTACATACTTACTTTCATAATCTTCATCATACTTTCTTTTATCATCTTTAACTTTACTTTGTTGTATCAGGAATGTGTAGGATCTAGAATGGCACCAAGAGGGGG
>LTAE01002172.1:31400-46249 GCA_001647135.1 Pontederia paniculata | reverse complement strand
TCTCTCTCTCTCTCTCTCTCTCTCTCTCTCTCTATCTTCTAGTGGATTAGAGGTAAGACCCATCCGTCATCCCCTTTTGGCATCATTCTTTCCTTGGTTTTCATGCTCAATGTTGTATTAGATGAAGAAGATGATTATCGACAATGATTGAGGGAGGAAGTAGAAGACATATCCCAAATGAAGAGTTAGGGGAACGAGCGAGGAAGAGAAAGAAGAAGATAGACAAACGAAAATGAAGATATATGATTAGGAGGATCAACCTTAGGCTTCTTATATTATTTGATAGAATAAAGGGAATTTATAAGGATTAAAGGTAAATTAGAGTCCTTATATCAAGTATAATTGCTTTAATGGATCATTAAAATATATCATGCTCCAATCAACCTCGGGATGAAAACTGGAATTGCAACCGCCATGGACAACCGGGGAACCAAACATAAATCAAGTCCTACCTGACATGGTCCACGTTCATTGTTACGAGAATGGTCAAGTCACTCAGGACGCAGGTTGTGTCCTGCAAATAACACCGGAGCAGAGAGAAAATGAGTCACGTTGCCCCTTGACGCAGACCGTGTTCCTCTGATCGAAGATGGCGTCGACACAAATCCTAAACCTAGAAACAGATCGTGTCCTTCAAGATTCAGACCGCGCCTATAGGAGATCTGCATGTAGAAGGCAAGAAACAAGATGTGTCATCCTTTGACGACCTGTGTTTCCCAACTGAAAATGACAAGGAAAAACCCTAAACCTAAATGGATTGTGTCACCCGAAGTGATTGTATCATTTGATCGGGCCTGATGAGAACCTAGATCCAATAATAAGAATATATTGGGTCATGCTGAACCTATTGTTCCAAGATTGAACCGAAAGATGCATGACAGAGAATGTGTTTTCTCTCGATACGGGTTGTGTCTTGTCAATTAGTTGTCGAGTACTTAAAACACCTGGAAAATGAGTCACATTCAATTACGACGTTGTCCATGTTTCCCCTACAGATGATAAATAATAGTTTCTCGATTGTTCTTTATTATATTTATTGATATTATTTTTGAAAATGAACTATTTTAGTTTTTTATGTATTATATAAATAACATTTGAATATTTAATATTGTTAATTGACTAATGGACTCACTATTTAGATGTCTCGTTAATTAGCGGACAAATTTTGGATGTGCACTGAATTATATATCAAACAAAACATTTTGAAAATTCTTATTATTCATTCGAGCCTAGCAGTTATCTAACGAGCTCGATACCTAACATGAAGCCCCTATTTGATAAGGAACAAATAGAGGAATATTTGTCTTATTTATACTTTTCCACCCAAATATCCTAAAAAACTGTGAACAACAAATTATTCCTTTCAACTTTCCAAAATCTTAAAACTGTATGGATATCTTCAAAACCACTACATTTTGTTCTCAGAATAACATTGTTCCTACCAATGACAAGAACAAGTATATTGTTCCACAAATTTTCACCTTTTTTTAAACATGTTTTTTTATATATTTTATATTAATAAATACATGAAAAACTATTATTAAATCAGGAAAAAATATAACATTATACATAAATGATAATAAAAAATAATATTATAAAATATTTAAATATTAACAACTTCAAATAATAATTAATTATTCTGTTATCATAATTATTGCGTAACAATATATTATTAGAAAGTTATAATAATAGGAAATATTAACAAGTGATTGCAAATATTAGTTAATTATTATAATATCATAATTTTTATGTAGTTAATATTTTATTAAAAATTAAAAACGTAACCTAAATTATACATTATTAGCAAAACATATTTATTTGTATAACAAAAATGATTTTAGAAATAACATCTGTATATTTATTTTAAAATTATCTTTTTATTTTACTCAATAATTAGCACTATATTATTATGATCATTTTTCTTAATATAATTATATATATATATATATATATTAATATCATTTTATGGATTAAAGTTTACTTCAACTTTTTAATTCTCATTTTAATAAAATATTATTAATTTCAATCAAGAATCATATTTGTTTCATGTAAATAATATGAGAATAGTAAAAATAATTATTATCCTCGTAATTTTCTTACCAATCAATAATGCTTATACATTGTCATCAAGATTATTAAGATCAAGATTTTACTCGGGATTGTAAGTTGAATAAGTATTATAAGTTTTTGCGATAAAAAAATTATAAATTATATTATAAAATTAATAGATGATTAAATATAAGATGATTGTAACATAAATCAATTGAAATCTTGTTGGACTAATAATAACTGAGTTCTCTAATGTGACAAAAGAGAAGAAAATGAGACACTAGCCCCTGGTGGCGAGACGCAAGTTCCCTTTTGCTTTTTGTTTTTATTTTTATTTTTCAGGTATAAAAGGAAAAACAAATACTTAAATAATTAGAATAATACGATTTAAAAATAAAATTTCTGACCGGAAAAGAATTACATTATACCTACTTAATTACGTTGATTAGTAACGCCACCGGTGGTGAGCGCAATCCTCATCCAGTAATCCTCCCTCGGAATATTTCAAACGCACCAATCCCCTGCCTTCGACTTGCAGGACCCACCGCGTCCAGACATCTGATTTGATTTCGAACAAAAGAAACCAAATTTAAACCAAAACCTCCGAGCGAAAGGGGAAAAAAAACCCAGAAAAATATAAAAAAGCGAACCGAACGAAACCACGACCCACCGTCGTCGAGATCTAACTCGATCGAAGAGGCGGAGGCAGACGGAGATCGAGATCGCCGGCGTCCATGGCGACGGAGAGGGAGAAAGAGCGGGAGGCGGAGCTCGAGAGCGCCATGTACACCAACTGCCTTCTCCTGGGTCTCGATCCAGCCGTCCTAGGTATGGTCGGTTCCGGCGGCGGCGGCGGTGCCTCGCCGCGGGTTGGAAACTTCCGACACTCCAACCCCAAGATGGGGGAGCAGCTCCTCTACTTTCTCCTATCGGCACTACGTGGTCCTGTCCAATCCGCCAAGGCACGTTAACACTCACATTTCCGCCTCTCTCCCTTTCAATTGGATTCTAACAATTTTCCGATTGGTTTGATTTCTTTTGCAAACTTGTTTCTCTGCTCCAGGATTTCGACAAGGTTTGGCCCATTTTTGATTCCACGCAGTCTCGTGACTTCCGGAAGGTATGATGTGTTTGCTGTTCTTGGCATTCGTTTTTCATGTTGTTGTGCTTTGGGGTTTTGTTGAATGATGTTAAGGAACCTTTCTCGTTTTTCCTTTTATGGTGACTTTAAGATCGTGCAAGGGATCATAAGCGAGCTGGAGTCTCAGGGTGCACTGCCAAGGAGCAATTCTAGGGTTTCGTCACTAGCAACATGCTGCGGGCCAAGGTAAAACCTTTTTCCGATTAATTCAATCTGTGTCATTCGTAGTGGACAGGTACTACTGCGTGGGATGTGATTGCATTGCTTGTGAATGCCCAATGTTTTTAAGACTGATACTGGTGCTTCCATTCACTACACAGAACTTAGCTATATGATGTATATCTTATTGATCTTGTTTCTGAAAGGAACTAGTGTAGGATGGCTAGTAAAGAGGATTTGACATGACATGTGGACTATTAAAGTACTAAAGGCCAATTATTATCCAAAAAAGTATAAGACCAATCCAAAGCAGTTTTGATTAATATGCATGTTATAATGCTGCTTGGGCAAAAAAAAATGGTTGCATGCTGTAATTATTATTTGCAATAGAAGGATACCCTATAAAAGTGCAGATGCTACTTTCTGTGGGAATAATATTGATGTGATAACAACTTTCTATGTTTTCTTCAAAAAGAGTGTTATAATCTCATTTGTTGAATTAAGCTTTTGTTTGTACTTGTAATTAGTATTTCACCATTAATTGTATATAACCAAGTTTTCTCTTAGTCTATTCTATATCCATTGACACCTACCGCAGCTGACTCTTTTGTGGTTACCCAATTGTAGAGGAATTATGGCTGGTCAATACAGGGTTCAGGACCAGGTCACACCCATACTGTTCTAATCTGATATTAACCGAGACAAAAAATGGTTCCTACGCCAATTTAAACCGAGAAACCTAAGAAAACAAATTTACACTGAGAACGAAAAGCACAAACAACCAAATGACAAAAATAAAAAAAATGTGCACAATCACATGTGGTTAAGACTAGAGAGGAAACTATGACACGGTGCAGTGGTGGAGAGTTGTAGTTGCTTGCTTTGTGGGAGGCTTGAAGCAAGATAGGAGATTGGAGAGTGGCCGAACATGAAATTTGGAGTGGATGCAGATAGCTTAGATCATAATGCCATATGGGTTCATTGGAGAAAAAACAGTGCATGGTATTATATTGAAAAAGATAGGGCAAAACAGGCTAAATGGACATAACTAAAAGGAACTTATTCTATATATTAAATTTGGGTTGCACATATGTAGGAGAGAAATGGGAGCCTACTTAGTGATTTTGCTAAGTAGATTTTAGCGGCGATCCTGATCATCAGATTCAATTCCGATGGTTCACGCGAATGAATCTTTAAAATTAAATTTGAATTTTCAAATTTGATTGTGGGCCGTCAAAATTGAATACGATGATCTAGATCATCGTTAAGGAGTCCCTACGTAGGCTCCCTACCCTCTGTGTATAAACAAAAAAGATTGCATATGAATTAAACCAGGTTTGGCTGGGACAAATTGACTTTTCTGAGAGTGGTCCCAATCCTGGTCTGATTTAAACTAAGAATGAAAAGAATTGTCCTGGTCCAGATCTCGATTTGAAATCCAGCCGATGTTTGCCCCAGAAATCCCTAGTGGGAAGGGACGACCTAAATGTCCTAGTGCTGACCGGCCCTGACTTTTTCTTTTCTTCGGATGCCGCTCTATTGTCCGGGAGCATTTCCTCAACTAATTTGGTTCACCTAAATGTCCTAATGCATCTACAATCTCCATGTAACATTCTATTGTCATCGTGCACAATGTTTGAAACTTGTGTTCCCATTGATATAATTTTTCTTTTATCATGCACGATAGAATGTTACATGGAGATTGTAGGTGCATTGCTTGTGGAAGCTCAAGACTGTTTGGATCCAATTAACTTGTGTATTTCTTGGTAGCATTATGACCCTTATTTGATATGAACTTATGAGGTATAAAGGACTTTGAATGCAATAGAAAATGTTGAGTTGATTATACCTCATTGGTGCTTACTTGACTTTATCATTCTTCAATTTATTTCAACATAACTTAGTCTGATCTAGTATGTCTCTGGCTGGTATCCAAAGTAGATTCTCATAAATAAGTCACCGTATGTTATGAGCTCACTGATGAATTTGCAGTTGGTATTGGGTGTGATGACATTGATTTAGTGACTTAGGAGTGACAGCAGTAGTCTCAGCAAAGCATAATTTCAGAATTTTATTATCAAATTAAATTGAAAAATCTCAGAAATTTATGAAGCACAAGTGCTCAAAGTTCTGGGATTCTAGTTAAAATATATTTTCCCCTCGAGAAAAAGAAAAGAAAATAATTTTGAAGTAAAATATTGTTGTTTAACAATCGGAGTTGGCTCAGTTGGTAAGTTTATTGAGTTGAGGGTTGTGACTACTAGTCTTGGATAAACCCCCAAAAACACACCCTCAACCAAATTTGTCAAGTGTTAGTAGCCTTGGACACCGGTTGCCTTCGATCAATCCAAAAAAAGATGCACCAACTTCATTAAAGAGAGAAGCATTTGCCTTTCAACAGGGCGATGACATCTCTATCACATTTCTAACACTTTTATTCAATCTAGCAAATGGTTTGCAAGAACACTAGTTTATTTTCCATCTTTTGTTGTATTCAGTACTCATAAATGTCTAACTATGATCAAGATCTTATGATATTTTCTTCGTAGAAAATCAGATCTTGTCATATTTTAAAGTTCATACTTTTTCAATTTTTTTTATAGTTCATAATTTACATTTTTAGACTTCTAATATGTTTTGTTTTTTGACTTATCAAGACAAAACTTGTTTTTTGAGAAGATCAAGACAAAAATTGTTCACACATGATACTAATAGGGTTATTTAGTAGGTTTGTATATTTCGAATGATGCTATCTAAGTTGTCACCTAACTTCAGGATCATTTGATGTTGACATGTCGCGTACTATCGTCTTCGGTTTAAGTTAGATTTAGATTTATTAAGGTTACTTTGTGTCAAATGTGGCCTCTATTGAGAGTATTTTTCGATAAATATCTTTTAAGAATTTCCTCATTGAACTTCTTTCCTAAAGTTTCCTTCTAACTATTTGTGGAAGATAGTGTGTGACTTCTAACTATTTTGTTAGCTTTAATGCAACATTGAATAATTTGTAGATATTTGAAAATGCAATTATTCAAAAGTTTGCTTAATATGTCGGAATTTTAGCTGCTAATAGGCTGTGTTTGGTGTATTTAGTCCCGATTGATTAATATAAAGTTTTTACAAGTTCTCGTGCTTCTTCCTTTTTCCCTCTTCTGTAAAGTAAATCACATCTACTAATTTTCGTTATCTTATTCTCTGAACAATACACGGCTGCTCTAGAGTACCTAACAGTTGATGCTTATTTATCATTTGAGGTCAATGAATATGTTGCACAAATGCAATACACATCTATACCACAGATCTTATTTGGATGTGATAATGTATAATCTAAAGGTCCAAAAGTGTAACATATATGCAGCATATTGTTGTGATGAATATACATTTTATCCTTATCATTTTGGTCCCTCTCACATGATTCTTTTCATCTAAAATGTGTATCAATTGATTTCTGTTTCCTTATCTATTTTTTTCCTTCAGAACACGTGTATTCTTTTGGTTTCAGCAAATGGTTTGTTTGGGTATGGTTAACTAAATCTCTTCTACTGCGTCTGAAGCATTTTATCTTACGTACTACAGATTTGTTGAACTTCTGTGGCAACTTTCTGTGCATGCTTTAAGAGAAGTTCATAAACGGACATTTGCTGCAGATGTAGCATCAAATCCGTTGCCTGCTACATTAACTGATGTTTCTTATCAACATGCAGCCGCATTACTTCCAGTGACTAAAGTAAGATAGTGATGTGTTCTTTTTATGCAATGCAATCATATTTAATTTTAAAAATTTTAATTGCCCTCTTTCTGACTGTTTTTCTATATTTATTATGTTGTAAATCTTACTGCCTAAAATAATTGTCTCAAATTGCACTTCTGATCATGTCACTCCTCGACACCCGAAGGGCCCGGCATGCACAATCCTACCCTATCTGAGCCCGTCATTGCACTTCGGACAGCCCATATTCTAATGCTGTCATTCGTCCCCTTTATTGCTTATATTTTGTGCCTTCTTTTTCTTTTATTTTATCAATTATCTTCTTCAGGTGATTGATGATTTGTTCAGTCTGAATTTACTGGTATTAGTGGAAGGATTTGTTTTGATATAAAATTATGATGGTCAAACAATATGCTGGTCTCCTAGATTTCATTTATCTTTTTTAAATAAGTTTTGTCATGAACAGGCAAGGATAGCTCTGGAACGAAGGAAATTTCTGGAAAATGCAAATACTGCTGTTCAAAGGCAAAATACATGGTCAAATTTAGCCCAAGAAATGACTGCAGAGTTTCGTGGTCTTTGTGCTGAAGAGGTAGATGAAGATCAATTTAATTGTTAACATGGAAGATCTATATTTGCCTTTTTCCTTTTTGTATCTGACTATTACTAATGTTTCTCTGTTGCTTGTATTTAGGCCTATTTACAGCAAGAGTTAGAGAAACTACAAGAAATGAGAAATAAAGCAAAGTTAGATGGAGAATTATGGGATGATCGTCTTTCCAGCTCTTCTAGTCAAAATTCACATCTGATTTCAAAGGCTACTCGTCTTTGGGAGTCTTTATTAGCTAGAAAGAGTAAGTAGACATTTCCAAAAAGAAAGAACATATATGGTGTTATTTAAGTATCTTCATGATGTCCTTTTGGATTGAATTAGCCTTCCAAAATTCTGTCACGCATGTATAAAGAAAATTCTGGTTGCTTGAGCTTTAGAAGTGGGTTTTGTTTCTTGCACTATTCTATACTAGTGACCCTTTAAGTCGAAAAGGGACATACACTGGAATTCAAATCCTTTTCATGTGATTGAAACTAGAATTACACTCTCCTTTTATTTTTTTTGAGAGATACACTCTACTTTTATGCAGCATTATATTTCCAAAGTATCTTTGTTTTCAGGATAACTTTCAATCTTTCTCATTTTTGTCATGGGAGTTTCATAAGTGCCCACCATTACTGTAAACTGTCTCTTCATTTTCCTTTCCTCTTTCACTCCATAGATAGTTCACAAAATTGATTGTTTTTCTTGCTGTTGGCATCTACATTTTCAACCTTTTGTGTCTGCATGATTTTTTGAGGGTTTATGCCTGCACGATAGGTATGTGAGGGTGGTTTTTGAAAAGCTTTTGTACCAAAAGGTAATGAAAGAAAAAAAATGAGAAGAGATCAATGTGATCACTCAAACAATTAGTTTTGAAGGTAAGAGCACAATATAATACATTAAAAAGTGGTTTTGGCAATAAACAATATCCATTGGCTGAATATAGTTTTAACTGCTGTTAGTTTATGTTGTGTTACTAGATGGAGCGAAAACTTCTTTTTCCATATTTATCATATATTTTTTTGAAGGCATATTTATCATATATTAGATTGTATAGCAATTGATATAATACATTAAAAAGTGGTTTTGGCAATAAACAATGTCCATTGGCTGAATATAGCTTTAAATGCTGTTAGTTTATGTTGTGTTACTAGTTGGAGCGAAAATTTCTTTTTCCATATTTATATATTAGATTATATAGCAATGTGGATTGTCTGAAGTGAAAGAGAAGTGTTTTATAGAGACAATACAAGAGATAGTGGAAGATGTGAGGAAATATAGTGCTATCTGTTGATAGTGATGCCATATAGTCGAATAGGTTATGGTTTTCAGTACGCCTTCAAAAAATTAAAATGCGGACTCAAGAAAAATGGAACCTAGAGTTTTATACCCTTCTCAAAGCTGACTACACAATTTAGATAAGTCAGCTGCATCCATTGACTGTTCATTCTCCCACAAAATAAGAAAGATGGACTATTCATTTTGAGACTGTTCATCTATACTTACATGGGTCAAGACAGATAGTTAACTCATCGGAGACTCCAATAACTTGATTGATAATAGCTCTACATATTTTTTCTTTTTGAGGAATATACATATTTATAATATCATCCATTACGATATCCAGGTTGTCAGATTTATTTTATCCCCATGTAAATTATTATTCAACATTGACAACTGAAGCAAATCCTACATGAATGTTTTCTTACATGACAATGTTCATCTAAATCAAAACAAGTTGGTGTTATACTTGTCTATTTGTTGGACAAGAGAAATCAGATAGCTACCAATTTACGATGACTTGTTGAAATTCTCTTGCCACTTCTTTTTTGTGAATCAAGTGTGCGGTTAAATTTTGAGGTTCTTTTTTTTTTCAAAAAAAAATAAAAATTTGAGGTTCTTGGACATAAGCACCGGTAAATTGTAAAAAGAGCCTTGAGCAGCAAGTATCCATGAGCTGGGATCTCAAGTAGACACAGACACGTTCTGCCGGGTCATATTCTATCAGCTGGGTACTGTTGTTGGACAGAGTTAATCATGGAGGCTAGAAAATACATATTGCACTCTTTAGGAATTATAATGTTTTGGGTTCTGTGGGTTTGATATGCATTATTAGCTTCAGTATTTAAGAGACACATACATCTGAAGATATATCTTCCGCCTTTCTGGTGACAAATCCCTGTGTTTGGCTAACTTTAAGTATAAACAAGGACTTCCACTTGCCTGTCAAAACATCCACATAATTTTTGTAACTTTTGTGTTTGTCATATATGTTTTTGGCATGATAAATATGCTGAGACTGCTACTTAATTTTACTTGCAGGTCAACATGAAGTCTTGGCCTCTGGTCCAATCGAGGATTTGATAGCTCATCGTGAGCATAGGTGTGTATCAATATATCCTAGAGGAATGCGTTCTGTTTTCTATATTTATCTGAAGCTCACATTGTTTGGTCAGGTATCGGATATCTGGATCTTCTTTACTTGCAGCCATGGATTTGAGTTCTCATGTCCCACATTCAGATGTACTTTCACTACGTTCCGGTGAAACGTCACCACCAATGGACAATAGAGACCAGATGGACTCATCTCAACTGCAAGGCAGAAGTTCTGCTCTAGATGATCGAGGTGGAAGAAATCAGCCTACCGTTGATGTAGCTGAAGTTCTTCGACGTTGGACTCATGCTTTACAACGTATTCATAAGCAATCACTTCATTTGGTTAGTTATATATCATAAGCTTGCTAGGTGTAGGCAGTAAACAAGTAATTATTTTAAAATACAATATTATGAAAAGTTATCAAGTAATATTTTGTGTGATTGTAGCATTTACTTTTCCGGACCACTTACTTGCAGGTAATCTTTTAGCATCGTTATGATATGTTCTTTTTTGAGGGATAGTTTATTACAAACTCGTTGGGCTAGAAGGGATTGCTATTTTCATGTGTATAATGTCCCTTTGTCCATTAACTGGGAAATGCTTAGTCTTGGCAGCAGGTGGATGACACTTTCACAATAAATTGTAGGCTGATTTGGGGGACTAGAGCACCATCAAAGTAAATAATTCTTCATATGGCTTTTGAGGTGTTATCGAATCATGATTAGAGCATATTCCGCAAGATGGATTCCTAACTATCATCACTAGAGCACATCCTGCAAGGACGATATCGCATATTTGTTTTTCCAGTGTTGTATCATCAATGAGGATGTGGCAGCTTGTCACACACAAGGGGGTGGAATGGTCGGTCTATGGAGGCATTTTGGAATAGTTATAGGATATAATGCTCTCATCTGAGGCATCCTTGTACCCTACCATTAGTCGGTTATTTAGGCCATATGTTAAAACATAATAGGGTAATTTTGTTATAGAGTGATGCGACAGAGAATATTGTACATGATATTTTCTTTCCTTATTCTGGAGTGGGGAATGTGGGCATCTTTTTATAACTCCTCACTTCCGCATCTTTTACCTTTTCTTCTTTATATGTTTTTTGATATTAATACATTCAGGTGACCAACTTTTATTCACCCTTCTACCCTTAAAAACTAAATATTGGCATTTAGCCTGATGTCAAGATGACTACTGAAGCAGTTTTATTCTTCTTTATATGAGATGCTTGAAGATTTTTTTTGAGTTAGAAGCCTCTTCAAGCGCATCAAGTCAGAGTAATAACTCAACCTATGTTGCCACATAACATCGTTTGATCATTTTGCTTATAGAACTACCATTTTGTAATTCTTATCTCTTTGATATGACGACATAGGTTACCAATGAATGCCTTTTGCATGCTGTAGTTGTACTGACAAGATTTTATTTTCCTTTTGTCGCTAATTATAAGTAATAACTTGGTCAGTATCTCATCATAAATGCATATGTACTTGTGTTTTTATTATGTAAACAAGTCAATAGTAATGATTGGATGGCAATGTAATTTCTTCAGAAGAAACTTTAAGAAATAGTAACGGGCAGTATCATGTTAGTAATGCATATTCAATAATTAAATATGATGATGCTCAAGTTTTTCCATATAGCTATTGATATTACGTTTTACTGTACTAGGCCAAAGCCAATGATGGACAAGGCCCGGAGCTACTCCGTAGTTCATCAGAAAGCGGAACCAGTGGACATGCCGAGTCATTGGGTGCAACTCTTGCAGAACATCGTCAACATCTAGCTAGTATACAGGTTAACTGATTTTCTTTACCGTTTGATTTCGTAACCTCTTTTTATCTCACAGTTTTCATTGGTATTTTTCAATTTCAAGAATGCATAAGATGTCATGAGATGTTACCAAAAAGTTTTTGTGGAAACTTGTGTAATACTGAAGCACCTCTGGGATATTTTTTGGCGCGTTGGGGTGTGCATGCTTGAGTTTTATCTGGTTTTGCTATACCCTATGGGATAATAATTTGGTTCTTGTGTTCTTTATGTGCAAATTGATTTCTTATGACAATTATCCGGAGTAAGTCAAACATACAGTCACAGACAAGAACTACTTAATCCAAACCCTAAATCCAGTTATCTAGGTTTGGAGGAATGCCAAAATTACTTATCTACCTTGTATGAACATGTACTTGTGTGACTAGCCAGAAGACTGTTCATGCTCTTTTTATCTAATCAAAGTAGATGCATGAGGTTATATGTAAGTAGTGGTGCCACCAATTCCAAGAACTTTGACATCTTTTATCAGTGCATTATTTGACCACCTCCTAGTGCTAAGTCAGACACTTAGTTTTCCTTGAAGACTGAAAGATTGATTGCCTTCGTGCAAGATAAGATCTTTGGTTGTGCAGGGCAATTCAAAACTTTTCTATGTAGGTTATTCACAAATGCTAATGCTTTTTTCATTGCAGGGGCTCATTAATCAACTAAAAGAAGTCATTCCAACAATGCATAAGTCAATTTCAGAGCTCACTGAAGAAGTAAACAGTATTTCCTCAGTTTCAGCAGAAGAATACGATTTAAGATCAAATTCAAATTTGCAGTCTCAAAGTTCTGGTAGAGTGCAGGTAAGAACTTAACAGTGAAAATGTATTTTCAGTGATGTAACCGACCATTGAATTTGTGAGTTGATATCATTGAGATTGTCATTAGATGCATTCAGTTCTTTCTATTGATTATTTTTCCTTTTGTCAGGAAAATATGACTGATGAGGTTATGGAACGACTCTCTTCTGTTCAGCTTGAGAAAGTTACCTCTAGTCAAGCTCTGAAGCTTCCTCCCTTGTTCAGTCTAACACCCAATTCATCAGGGAAAAGCACACAAACACCAAAGCGACCTGTTATAACTACTCAGTCTAACCATGAAGCCTTGCCAGCATCAAAACCAATTATAAAACAGTTCAGAGATGATCATGCAGCTCTCACTGAAGAAGGTCAGCATCTCCAATTGTTTTGAATCTGTTGTTGTAAATGTTTCTTGTAGAAATTCAATGACCAATATCTTTGCTTTTCAAGTTTTTCTTTTTGTGTGAAAAGGCACATAAATTTCATCAAAAATATTATTTTTTTATATATGCACATAATGCTTTACATTTTCACAGGTCCTGATTTCTGTGATGCTCAATTCATTAAGCGTTCTGTACGTGAATCTGCATTGGCAAAGCCATCAAATGACACAGAAATGTTACAAGACAGAAGTAGTGACGATGGATCTGAACATTTCTTCATACCTATGACAATTGGTACTTCCTTGAAAGAAGATAATGGTCTTAATCATACGAAACAGCAATTCTTTTCATCTCCGCCTGAAATTCATGTACCCAAAGCTACAAATGGATTTTCTTCGACTATTGAATCCCAGATGAATTCAGTTGGATTCAGTGGATCCCCGAACTGGACAAGCATGCTTGCACCGACATCAGTTAATGCCCGAAGATTCCGTGATGTTGATGAGGATCAAGTGTTTTCACCTCCACTGCTAATGGATACATTCCAAGATAATTACGATGACTTGCTAGGTACATTTACTTCCCACTATATAAGCACAAGAAAATTCTTCTGCTAGATACTTTAGATCTAACCATAAAGTTCTCTCAAACAAAGGGAAAAAAACATGAAAACAGAAATATATGATAACTGACAGTACATTTTATGTTGTTTTCTTTGCTGCAGCGCCTTTATCAGAAACTGATGCTGCCTTGATAGAGCATTAGATTGAGAATTCCAATTGTATTCCAACCACGAATATTGGAGCATATTGTATTCCAATTGCATTCAGGGCATGAAGATGTGATGTAGTCTATCAGGATAAATGATTTCAGGCGTTGTGTTCATCAAATTTCACCATCATTTTTGTAATTTTCTTGTAGTTTATGTAATTGTGTTGTAATAATCTGAATCATTTGTTTCAAGTTCCATTAGCCATCGAAGGCTTCTTATGCTTGTGTTTGTGCATGCCACCTTGAGAATCATCTCTATCAGTAAGGAAACCTTCCCACCTTCCTGTGTTCTCGAAAAAACAAATAAGGTGTAGAACCTATAATCAAGGGAACCAACAAATTGTATTTGTGAAACTTCTTCGCTTGGTCAACTCCTGTCTCGAAGATTTTACTTTTACTTTTTCCTTTTTCTTATAGACTTATAGTAGACCTAGTTCCTTTGGTACCCATAAACTTAGGCTCTATCATATTTCTTTTGCACGATTGATGGGATATTGGGCCTTCCATCCTCTTTGCTTTTTTAGACTTCGACATCTACAAAGTGTTCTTGCTTCCTTTCCTTTTTGTGAACAGCATGTATGCATGTTGTGGCATCCATCCTTTTTGCTTGGGGGTGTATTGCATTTCTTCTTTTTTTTTAGCACAAGGTGGTGGGATATTGAGCCAGGTTCGGCTGTTTTAAACCCTGTTACGAAGAGTTCCGCAGAACAGAAATGGAGACTGAGTTTATTGGGATTTGGGAGGAGAAAATTTAATATGCACCTAATCGCATCTTTACCATGGCAGTATGATTTTCCATATACCATCCATTAATGTTTAGTTTCGTCAATCACATCATTAAGCAATAATGCTTGAAACTAATCCTCAACTTAATTATATTCTCGTTTTCTAAGAAATATTTCTCACTATTTTAGCTAAATTTATGTTCCTTGTTTGACACTGTAACACATAAAACTAACTAGACAATGACCAAACAAACAAGTGGCTTTAGATACCCCTCTCTCTCTCTCTCTCTCTCTCTCTCTCTCTCTCTCTCTC
>LTAE01002172.1:0-31320 GCA_001647135.1 Pontederia paniculata | reverse complement strand
CTCTCTCTCTCTCTCTCTCTCTCTCTCTCTCTCTCTCAAACAAACAAGTGGCTTTAGATACCTCTCTCTCTCTCTCTCTCTCACTCATTGACACATGATATATCTGCCTGACAAATTACCACGTAATCTTTCATTGTCCAATGATATTTTTCTCTTCGGATTTAAAAAAAAAAGAAAACATATTATCCATATCCTATGCCCATTATTAAACAATAAAAAACCTTCTTCTTCTTCCGTTAAAGTAATAAGTAATAACAGCAAGTAGCGACGTCCACAAGATAACGCAAACCTCAGCATAGCCCAGAACCAGTAGGAGTAGAGCTAAGCAGAGGAGTCGGCTAATGTCGACGGCCATGGCAGCGCTGGTTCGCCTTCCTGCGGTCTCGAGCTCTTCCTCCATATTCCACGAAGACGGCCTCTTCCTTCGAGGCGCGCCGCTCCCGACCACCCGCAGCGGCAGCATTGGGTCGTTCGGGAGAAGTGAGAGGAGGAAAGGGACGATGGTGGTGGAGGCGAAGGGGAAGAAGGGGATGATGGCGAGGCAGTTCCAGAGGGCGCCTCCGCCGCCGCTCCCCAAGATTGAGGACGACGGCAACCCCAAGTTCGTCATCTTCATCCGCACTTCCAACGTCTGTCTCTGATCCAATCCTTTCTCTGTTTCTTTAGCGGAAACGTTTTCATTCTGTATAGAATCTGGTGGCAATGGCATAAACTTCCGCTCTGTTAAATCTTTCTTCAATCAATTTAGGAAATATACACTTCAGGTAGCAAAGGTGTGAACTACAAGGATCAAATTCTAGGGAAATTCCGTTTAGTCATTCAGATTTGGAATATTTTTATCGCCGGTTAATAGGATCTTATACACTATCTTCCGTGAATAGTAGGATTGTTTACCTAATCTTGCATAAAATAGCTTTGGAAAAATCTTGCCATAAAATCTGCGAGTTCCATTTAGCTAATGCAGGCTGCACGTTGAAATTAGAGAGGAGAACAAAGCCTTCAATTGCAGAATAGTTTACAAATAAAGCATCTAGTTTCGGATCATTAGTTTAGCATCTGCTCTTGGAAGGATGGTAGCATCAACATAATAATATATAAGGTTCCCAGTTTTATTGTCTGTGAACTTTCCTTTTGGGTGTTGTCTACTTTTTCAGTTATGCCTGTGGTTAATTTAGTCTTTTAGATAATGTCCAATCACAGATTTGTCTCTGGCCACCTTCATTTTTTTTCTGTCTATAAGAGAGTGTCTTAACAATTAGTTTGAAGAATGAGCATGAAAGACTGGATCTGATTGCTAACTCGGACCTTTTGTTGTGCATAAATTTGAAGCAAATATAAATATTCTGCAATTCATAGGCTGTTAGACAATTGTTTGACTACGTGTTTAAGAAATAAAACTGTCATCTTATCTTCTGATAATATAACAAATGGATTTTAGTATTCAGGCTCATTTTAAAATATTTATCAGTACTTATTGTTTATAAACATTTTTACATATGTTAACTGTAACCCAAAGAGGGTTGTAGCTGTCATAGCTGTACTTTGATAGTCACTGAGAATTTTATGTTAATGAGATCCTGTCTTTTCATATTCCTACCTCTTTGTGAGGTTTTATTCTCAAACCTAACAAGATATGACAATCAGAACGATGAATATTAGGATACCCCGAATGCATCAATGTGCTACATGTAGCTCATTTCTTTTTGTTTACAAATTAAGATATGATGTGAAATGATTTTTGTCAATTTTTATGAATGAAATTCACTTGCGTATCTCAACTAGAGTGGTATAATGTCGACAATGGTGCACACATGAGCTTTTTTATTTGTTTTTTAATGTTTGGTAGAAAAACAAGAAAATATATGTCATCTAATTCCACACAATGGATTTCACGTGAATATAGGAGCTTCAATGATGGATAAATCAAAGCACAAACTGCTGAAGATGTGTTAGTTTCCGATGTGGTTTTATGCTTGGAAAATTGTGAAATATAATCTCCAAATGAAACTTGGTTTCTAGTTGCAAAACTGGTTTCTTGCTTGTTGTTTCTTACATATGTGAGTGATATGCACTTACATTTTGCAATTATGCTCGACCTTTGCAGGTCTACCTCTGGTATCCACTTAGTCTTATAACTGGTGGTACAACTGCGAAGATTATGGTTGCAGCAAAAGATAACTTCCTTGGGAAGTACATATATAAAGATACTATTGCACGGAATATTGCGGCTGTTATTTATAGAGTAATGTTCTCTCTGATATATTTTTCCCCTATACATCTGTCTGATATATTTTACAATGTTCCTTGCACATGTTGGGTTTTCCACATGTACTTCTCTTTTGGATAATATGATGCATGGACAAATTTTTGTTCATGAAATAAGAAGGGAAATGTGCTTTTATCTTTGATATATTAAGTATGTTCTTGCTCCTGAGAAACTGATTTGTGTAGAAGAAAGTTCTTGCTCTTTAGATGAGGAACTGAAGTGGAATCCTATTGAACAGGTGATTGGTTCAAATTTCAACTGCAACTAAACTGATAATTTTTCTGTAAACGAACAGGATGAGAAGGAGATACAAAAGACAGCTTTCAAGCAATTCCGTTTGCTGAGGAATGCAACATCATTTAGATATGGCTACAAACTTGTTGTAATGATCCAAGACCCTACAAAAATGGAAATTATTGTTCTCGTGTTGCTCCATGTTCAGCATAGATGTATGGCTACTGACATACCTTATTCTGCTTAGGAAAATGGCAATGTGAGGGCTGCACTTGCTCCATCTGATGTCATTGAAGTAAGCTTTTTTCTTCATACCTCATGTATTATCTCATACTAAATGGAAGGTCAGATTCGTTTAGAATTTCTTTTTAATCATCTCAAGTTTAAGAACTTATAGTATAGTGCAAAGTTGGAGATACATGGTTGTGAACGAAATGTTACTTTGTTTCTCGCATCTTTAATGCTGCTTGCTTTCAAGTTTGCCATCAGACTTCTCTATCTCTGTAAGGGATGTTAATTACCTTGATAATGGTTCCACCACATAATCTGCTTTCAATGGGCTTCAACTCATAGTTGTTCGATCAAAAGATCATTGGTATATCTTAATTTGAGATTACTTGACATGCACCAGCTTAGTGCTGCTGATTTTGAAATTTTTTATTATATGGTATGCTTGAGTGGTTTGGTGAAAGTAGCTTGATTCTTAATGTGGTTCAGTTTGCACAAAGGAGATAAAACATTAAAAAGGATCTCAATTGAAGTGTTGCACACACACCAAAGATATTTATTGGTTTCGACTGTCGAAGACCGCCACACTTTTTGCATTGAATTTAAGTTCCGTTGTAAACAAACATATGGAAAATTAAAAAATAATTTGTATCTAAATTCAGCCAACACGAGCCAGCAAAGTTCTTAAACCAAGTGCAAAATGTGCAGAAATAAATGGGTGTTCGGGTTGAGCTCAAAATTATCGGGTATAATTGGAAGCCCTACTTCCCCTTGTTCTTGCTTTTTTTTTGTCCGGTTATCGTAGACATAGTTATTGCCAATTTGTCTGCTTATTTCATTTGCTGTCCCTCTGTTGCATTGCAATTATATTATATTTCATTGAAATCATCGTAGCGACGTCAATCATATGAATGGCCATTTTGTATGACACAAATCTGTCGCCAAACAATCTGATTTTTCATGATCAGAGAATAAATTTGGATGATTTTGGGAATTCGCTCAGTTTAGACACATTCTCAGCAGTTTTTCTTTTGCATTGTGTGGCCAACTTTTTATCATTTTCATTATTTTCTTTCATTTTCTTAAACATGCAGCTACTCTTTGGCATATGCTTTTTCCTATTGGAGATTTTTAGTTAGAAATCCTTCCTACTTGTTAGTCTTATAGTGTGTAATGTTTGATGATCATCCAGAAGAATAATTGAATTTGATATTGCAGTTATAGACCCACAATTGCAATCATCTGACATATAGGATCTTTGTCAATCTATTCTTTAGAACGATATGATATTGTGTCCTATATAATGATATAAAACTTGGTTCTTATATCTTTGCCAATATGCATGTCTTACCCTTATGTGCCTAAACATCCTTTTTAAACTAAAATGTCTAACATAATCTTGCTCTTAAAACGAGTTTAGAGTTTCCATTTTGGTTGTTTGTTGTAACTTTATAGAGAATATCTTGAGATCAGGAAGCACACTGTGTTTTCTTGTCAGCTTCCAAAACAGGAAGAGCTCAGGACTGTTCTTGACAAGGTGAAGGATTTCTTTGGTGATGCTGCCAGTAACGCCAAGGAGTCTTTTGGGAAGATTTCATCCTTGGGTTCCCTGACAGATGAGGAATCAGAACCAAAATCTGGGTGAGTATTATTTATCTAGTTGGAATCTTTGCCAACACCAATTCACTGAACTAAGCCATTAACATGATATGCATGGTGGTTTAAAATGATGCTAATTAGATCGTGTTCTTCCATATCCTTCAGTAGATGAATTCAACGTTGAATAAACAGCAACATGGAGAACCTTGTCAATTTCTATTAATGACTTTCCTTTGCGACTGTTGAGCTGCATAAAGTGACTTGCACATGTTTCTAGCTCTTGAAATTATATGCCCTCATGTGTTTAGCGTTAACTTTTTGTGGATAATTATTTCTCTTATTTCAGGGTGAACAGCTGAATGGATAGTCTTTCTTACCTCAAGATGACAAAGGTTCTTCTACAGGATGCTGGATGCACAATTTCTCGATCTTTCCAGAACTGCATCTGTGCCAGTTCAGGCTACAGTTTTGTTTATAAATCTTGATCATTCGGTGCAAGTGTTTTTTTTTTCTTTTTTGTTATTTTGAAATCTATGTTTATTATCTTTCGCATAAATACAATCCTCCCAGCATAGTTTGAACTGAATATATATATGACCCATTTTCAGATTATGCTGTCACTCCATGTTAACGATAAAACTAAGCGAAAATCAACTGTCCTGCAGTACTTCCAGTAAACTGTAGACCCTAATAGATGTAAATTAGCAAACTCTGATACATGACGGTCTAAATGGAAATGTTTCTTGTTTTAGTAAGTTTTGCAATGGAGATATCTTTTTGACTTAAACTTCAGTCCAGTTGCCTCGAAGGATAGGAAAAGGCGAAACGCAATAAAGCTCAAATTTCAAAAACTTGAGGTTGAACTTACACTTCAGATTTTAAAACTTGTGGTTGCAAGCCTAAGTCCGCTGATTACTAAGGCTCTATTTGGGTACTTTGTAACTTTTTTTCAACGTTTTAAAAAATTGTGATAGGGATTACAGTTCTTTTCCATCGTAAAAATATTATATAAGATGTTTGATTATATCTTCAAATAGTTTGTAACTGTAAAAGAAATTAAATACTTTTTATAATATCATATAAGATGTTTGGTCACAAGAGAGAAATCATAGACAAAATAGAGGTGATCTCAAGTATTCTTTTACAATGTTTTTTTTTTCCAAAACGTCAGGTTGTCAAACACTATCGTAAAATTATCCGTGAGTGAAAAAAGTTTCGACGTATTAAGTAAATAATTAAAAAAAATAGTACTCGAACATGGCCTAATTCTATTATCCAAAAATGTTTTGAGGAATAATAACTCCTGCTGTCATAACATTTGACCTTAGAATTAGTTACACTGGAAGAAGGGTAACGAGTTTCTGACATCAGGTCCTCAAGTCTAGTAGGCTTTTTTTTTTCAAGAAGAACCCGGAAATGTCCAATAGGTCCGGATTTCTGAGTTCTGCCAGAGTGGTATAGCACCCTGCAATGAGGTGCATATTAAAACTGCACATGATGATGCTAAACAAGGGCACAAAGTTCACGGATCGGATTTGATTCAACCCAAATTCAAATTCGGCTCAACCTAATTAATTTTATTCGGATTGGATTGAATCGGGTTGATGACAAAGTAGTCATCGAATCCGATCCAATCCGTTCTTCATCGGGTCAGGTTGAATCGGATGGAGTCATCCGTTTATCCGATTAAATTTTTTATATACTTTTAATAATTTTTTTATAATATTTAACATCAATTTTAAAAAAATAAAGAAACATATTTTTTCAATATTTTATAATGATATAAAAGATATAAAGTATAATTTTGTAATATATTTTAATTTTAAAGTAATATAAAAATTTTATTAATAATAAATTAGTTTAAATTTAATAAAAAAAAGTTTGGGTCATCAAGTTGGATCGGGTAGATCGGATTCGAAGAATTGAAACTCGTATTCAACCCGTTGATGATCGAATTATGGTCGGATTGGTTCAGGTTCAACTCGATCAACGATTTGATTCGACCCAATTGAAATTGAATAGGTTCGGATCATCAAGTTCATTGGATCGATCCGATCCGGTGAACCTCCAAGCACAACACTATCTCCTCCAAATGAGAAAATTTCACTCAGTCCCGATCCTAAACTAAGACGAAGCCAATGAAAATTTCACTCAGCTGCTTATACGGACGACAACACAATGAACTCCCAAATGATTAATTCACATATGAAGAGTGGATCTTGGTCCTGATCAACTGAATCGCTTCCATTACGTTGAGTCATTTTATTCAGTTCTTGGCGAAATTTCAGTGAGGAAATTTTTGTATCACTCATGTATGTGCACGCATCCGCGCTCACTATGAGCATCGACAACTAACTTCTTGTTTTCGATTAAATTAGCCATGTTCTATTAAAATTTGAATATGGAGGAGGCTAATAAGTTAAGCTAAAAGACACAAGCTGACAAGTAATCTTATTTTTTTTCACTGAACTCATCCGTCAGGGAGGGCCGATCAGGACTATTAATATCGGGATACTAATATCTGTCGAATCAGATTGGAGAAAAATTTTTTTTCCAAAATAATGTTGATACGCTCGCCTATCTCGCTACCATATAGGATAAATCTTGCTTTTTTAAGAGACCGGCCACTGCGCTATACAATCTTGGTGCTTTGCGAGAAGGTGAAAGTTCACAAACTTTGCAACATTAACTAAAAGCTTCTTCCTTCAGTTGCATGCCTTTTTTATTTGGTCGGTTGCCGTTAAGGTGGTGGTATTATGTGGTTAATTAGGACATGGAGAAGCAACCATATATATGTTGTGATATGGTTGGACTCGAGAGGGATCCATAGACTATAAAAGATAAAAGAGGGTCAGAATGATTGAGACAGATAATTATAGGATTTATGTTTCGAGATGAGGGATCAAAAATTAATAATCCGAGTTCAAATCTTGAAACCATCAATTTGATCAAGATTTACTTTCGTCGTCCTCATCCGAACATCGAATTCGAATTAATCGAATGCTAACAGTCTAGCACATCGATGAGATTCTACTCATTGACCCAAAAAAAAATAAAAGAGGGCGGAAGCTTACCAACTTTATAGTCAACAATGGCATGCAATGTTGTGATAGCTTTGAAATTTTAATTTGTGCAAAGTAGAGAATTCGAAAGTTGAGAGGCTATTTAAGGCTTAGAAATATCCGGGCATGATAACGCCAATGACTGACCGACCAAATATAATGGAGCAAACCTTCGACAATACCAACCACCAAATATAGGAAAACAAGAATGATTAATGATCTTGGACGGAAAACTAAAAGCTAATCTTAATTCTGTGGACAAATGTTTCGGAATCTTTACTCTTCATTCTGTTCTGCAGTGAAAATACATCCACAAAAAGGACTCATGTCTTTTAAAGAAATCAAAGGTCTAACACTTGTCCAGCAATGGCACTTTAATGCCTTATGCCCTGAAATCTTCAGAGCCGTATTTCGAGCATAGAAGAAGGGGACGAAGAAGACAGATTCTACGGGAGAGGAGCAAGTGATCTACATGTCTATGACACGAGAAAGCTTCTGAATCCGGTTCAACAAGAAGTCCCCTTGCTTGATAGTGGCCTGGTAAAGGGCATTTTTGGCATCGGGTCTGTTGGTCTCCAGAACACCAGCAACTTTATCAATCTTGCAGTGAAGCTTACCAGCTGCTATGAAACGAGACAATTCCCTGAGACAAGAAACACAATCGCATCGTTAAATCAAATCAAACTGCATGCACAGACAATTGCTCCCAAGAAACAATGACCTTCCAAGTTTTGGGGCAAGCACTTGGGATTGTGAGAAATGTGGAGAAGCCTAAATAATGAAATTTAAGGAACTAAACCAAGATGTGGGAAAGATACTCACAGATCAATGAAATCAACAGATACTCCAAAGGCTGTTGCCATTGCTTCCATAGTCACACTCTTGTAGGACTCGAGAAATTGAGAATAAACAACTGACCGAACTTCCCTCATGTAGTAACGGAAATGGGGTTGTAGATATCGATCGAATTTAATTTGTTCAGTCAGGCCAGCTGAAAATATGAAGAAAATTAAACTAAAACATCATGAAATCGAAAAATGAAGATGAGAATTTCAATCAGCCCTAGAAACTTTTTTTTTGAGAAATGAAGGATGGTTGCCATGGATTGCAACCATCCAATCAGCTCTAGCAACTTCATTGTTGGTAAAGCGGAATCCAACTTCATCAGATCGACTTATGTGCAACTTACTAATGACTCCAACTGAAACTATTTCTTCCATAAAAAGTTATTCCATAAGTTGAAAAGTGTTTATTTCTCTATATTCTTAAAAATGCGATGACAAGAATGTGCAGGCCAAGATGCATTTTTTTAAGAGGAAAAATGACCAAGTTACTTGACAAAAGGTCAATCTTATTTTTTTTTGTTCTCAGTCTAAACCCAAATAACTATATTTTGACAACATAACACCAAACTTTTCTGACGACTTTGGGATTTGATCAGATTTTTTTGTTTTGACAACAATAGTAACATGAATGATGTTTGTTGTAGCTGTACGGCAGACAAACAGTTGAAATGGAACAGAAATATTTTCATTCTGAATTCTAAAACAGTTAGTAAAGTCGATAATCATAAAGGAGCAAAGCAACCAAAGAGAATAGTTACTATCGAAAGCACAAATAGGAGACGAACAACAAGCTGCAGCCACTTACAGAATGCAGCAAAGAAAGACTTGTACTGGCAACCATATAAAGAGTTTAGGAATTCAGATAAATGAGGTATTTTTCCAATAACTGCAAGAATTTCTGGTGCATCCACCACCTGCAACGTTATGCAACTTAATGTGAGAAAATACATGACATCTAATATACCACATAAATGGATCCTTGAAAAGTAATACCTTTTGCTTGAGGGAAACTCTGTCCAAAGATATAAGGCTTGTTAAGACAGTGTAGAAGACGAAGGTATCATAAGAGAATAGTTCATATGTTGTGAAGGTTGATATAGAATCCAAAAATAAGTTGGCAGCTTTCTTGAAGTTTCTAGTAGACATACAATATAGCCCTTCATACACTTTCAATCTGTTCTTCCTCTCCCAATCACCTCCCTCTTCAAATAAGCTGTAACAATTTGCAAATGTAAGAGGAAATATGAGAAAACCAGGATGATGCCTAATCAGTCAAAGATAGAACAGAACATGTAAAACAATAATCTTACTTCTTAGCTTTGTCGATGGACTTTGAAATAAGGTCAAAATCCATATGGAAAAATCCAATTTGTAATGTGTAGAAGACAAGATCCATCTTTTGTCCAACTGCAACAGTTTTCCCTTCAGTTAATTTTAGTTGCTCTAATGCTTTCTCCTGTTATGCGGCGAAGAATAGCATATAAGCAACAACGTATATATGTATGTCAGACCTAAAACAATGTCCTAGAGAGGAAAGCCTCAAACCTTGTCTCCTATCCGGATGTAAAATAAAGACTTTGCCAAATGTGCCTCACGTACTTCACTTTCTCCCAGGTTCTCTTCTGCATCGGCAATCCTTCATATGACAAAAGTTGTAACTTTCATTATCATATATCATTAGATGAAAATTTATAATGTAAGTTAAACATATTGCATCATGTGGCAGCCAGCAGGGTCTGAAACATCAAAAGTTAAGGTAGCTGTCCTGGGCTAAGAAATACTTCCTGCATATTCTTCCATTTGAAGTGGTTTTAAATTTCCAAAATACAAAGCATTACAATCACTAGCTACTGATGTTTAAGTACCCTTCGTCATCTTTTTGGCATCTGAAATCCTAGATAAGCGAAAAAAAAAGGAACTAGCTAGACAGCTACTTTTGGGATTCAAGAAGATGGAAGGAAAATAGATATGAAATAAGATCAAATTTTCCAGAAAAAAAATTATAAGGAAAAACAGAGAAACACTACGAAATGTATTAAGGAAATCTCACTTCTCACCAATCACTTGTCCAAAATAGTGTTTGGCTAATCTGATGAGTCTTCCTATCCATGCAACCCCAAGAAACTAACTAAACTAAGGGCAAAAGTTATTTGTATTAGGATACGTGGCAATTATCCAAGAAGGTGCCTCAGGTGACATCCAATAGTTTTACATTTGAAACAGCATTTCTAATATGAAAGCACATTCAATAAAAAGCTTATCTGATAGTTTATATGAAGGTAAAACCAAAATTAGCCCAAATAGATACGTAACTCCACCAAAACATTGTTTACTACATGTTAATGGCCACCTCTTATAAAATAAGCTATTAATATTAGTCATTTAGATGATAGATGTAACTTCACTAACATTTTACATGTTACATTGACATAACAACCACTTATAAAAAAAATGGAGAATAAGCTATTAATATCAGTCATTTAGATGATAGATGGAACTTCAATAACATTAAATATGAATAAATAACATGGATGTACATTTTTTGTTTATCTGAGAAAGAAAACAACAGAACTTCAAGAAAAAAGATTAAATAACAGAACTTGAAGAAAAAAAGATCAACTAAGTGGAGCCACTAATAAGTAGAAATTGCCTCCATGAGACAGCCAAGATTGAAAAGTTAATGCCCATGAACTAGACAGAATAAAATCATTGTTGTTATGTCCTTCATGTTTAAATACAAAACTTTAACACCATAAAATGTTACACACAATTTAGGCTTTCATATTTCCAGCTGAACTTCTAGGAAGAAAAGAGCATATAATAATTATATATAGAATTATAAATATACATTTATAAAAGAAATACACACATTTTTATGTTATTTTTTTAACATTTGCATACCTTGGAATTTTTAGTCTTGTAAAACGTGTAAACTCTACATAGACACGCACTTCAGACTTGCCTTAAAACCCAAATATTCAAAAACTGGCTTATTTTCAACATGAAACATAAGACTTTTGTTGCAGATCTAGTGCAGCATCACTAGCAGTTTATCAACTAATATCCAGATCGGGTTGATGAAAACATAAAAGAACACAGTAAAAATTCAACCTTTACGCTGTATTAAGGGGAAAAAACGAAGAGAAGTGAGGTATAAGAAGAATAGATCTCACTTTTCGTCGAGCTTCTGGAGCTCCTCCTCGATCTTCTTCTTCATCGAATCAAGCAGTGCAGCGTCTAATTCGAGCACCGAGGAAGCCACCAACGACTCGTAGAGCGACAACAAATCTACATGCACAAAATTAGGGCACCATCCATCGTCGCCGGGACCAACGACGACATACATCGAGATCAGATAGCAGACAAAGGACACATAACAGTTCCAAAATTAAGAAGAGCACAGGGAGGGGAAATGGGATCCTACCGTCGGACTTGATGGTGGCGAGGACCTCGTCGCGGAGCCGGACCTTGACGATGTCGTCGACATCCGGGTGGGCGAGGAGGAAGAGCTTCTCGCCGAGCACGAGCTGCCCCAGGCGTGGCTGCTGCCCCTCGCCGTTGCCGTTTCCATCTCCTCCTTGCGGTTGCCCTTCCATCGTCGTCGGCGTCGTCACAGTTCTCCAAAGACGCTGCCTTTTCCTTTTGTTCCTTTCTTTTTTTTTCTCTCGCTTCCTTGCTTCACTTTGATGCCGCCTGCCGGGCCTTCTGGAGTCGTCTTCTTTCCGGTTTTAGCATAAAGGGCTCAAAATTTAAAACCAGCCCAATATGGATCTAAAAAGGATACAAATAAACAGGCCCAAAAAGGATGTTGTAACTACACATACTTTTTTTTAAAGTCTAACCCATTATTATTAGTATTTTTTATTAATTTAAAGTTCGAAATAGAAATAATAATAATTAAAATGATAAAAAATCGAAACTAATAACTTTTATCTAGAATATAATCTCACTATTCAATTATATCAGCCAACCTTATTTGTAACTAGACATTTTTTAGTACACTTTAAGTGATCCGTTTGGTTGATAGAATAATATTTATGGATTAAAATTTTATAATCTATTATATACTCCTAAAATTTTAATCCATCAGGAGCAGCCTTATTTTTGAGGTCAGTTTGATTTATTTACTCTCTACTTTTTACACAGTACATACATTAAATGTTGTAAGATTTATATAATAAAATAAGAAGTATTTGATTAAAATTTGAGAAATAAGATTTTAATCTTGATCTTATTTTTCAACTAAATAAGGTCTAAAATATTTGTCAGGTGTTGGACATAAAATATGTCTCTAAGTGTAATCCATAGAAGAAACGTTCATGTGGGTATAAATATAAAATGTTTAATATTTACATTGTCTTTTATTGTAACGATAACAAAATATCTCTGAATCAATATGGTATGAAAATGCTTCGACAAACTACTATATTTGATCGATAATAGCATTTCTCTTTACATTGACATATGAAAGCATACAATAATCATAATTTAAGTATTTGTAAATATTATAGCATGTTAATCGTTCTTTTTATTAGGTCGTTCCATACTATCCGTAGGAATTCAATACAAGGGCAAAAACGATCTTCTTAAAAGTGTGTTTAGTTCTAATTTATAATATTAATAGAATATTTGAACTCCTAAGAATATATTTCATGTTAATCATATTCCTTGGAATATAGAATTATGATGTTTGGTTTAATTTGTTTGGTGAAGTTAAAAAAAAAATATGTTTACTTTAAACATAATTATTAAGTCAATAATATTAGATTGACGTAATTATTGAAGGGAGTGAGATTCTTATAGATTATGAAAATCTCATTCTAACGAAAATATTATATTATTAAGTATATTTTAAAATACGATACAATCAAACAAAGGAATTTAAAATTCTCACGAAAATTTCTTAAAATTCTTAAATAATAGAATGATCCAAACACATCCTAAATATAATATTCAATAAATATTATATTATTCTTAACATCATCTCGGTGCTCTTAGCATTCTTGGCTTAAAATATAATTATCAACACTTCTTTATATACATTTTTACTACATGTGATTGACTCCTTTGTATTCGTATAATAATTGCATTATCTTTCTTTCATTCATTCTTCGCTCGGTTAGTATTTTTATGTCAACGATTTAGAAACCTTATCCTTAAAATTTATTGGATCATTCATAAATATAGTAACATGCATAAACATTGTCTTATCAATAATGATCTAAAAAAAAACAAAGTCATAATACAACCAACTTATCATTTTCATGCCTGCTAATGCATAAAAATGGTTATTGAAGAATGTTCCATTTTGTGAATGATCGATGGCTAATCATATGATGGACATTTAAGAACTCCATATGCTATTGTTATAGCTCTGAACAAAAGATCTCTTTCAATTTTAGATACTTTGTGTCATAAGTTGCACATGACTCATTTAATTCAACAATAATGTTAAATTAGATGTACTATCCATAATTTTAAAAAATTAAATTAAAAAATATTTATATTTATATTTTTAACATCTATTTTCATGATCGCTAATAATTTTGATATACCTCAAAGCTCAACACATAAATAAATGAATTTTTTAAAATATAAGCAAAAAATCAAAATATTTGTCTTCTAATATTAAGCTAAATTAGATGTACTATCAATAATATTAAAACTTAAACTAATAAAAAATAAAATCTTTATATTTATAATTTTAATAAATAATCATGAGTCCTTACTACTTATTATACATCTTATGTATATAAAAAAAATCTTTATAACTAGTCGTGCACTTATCATCATAGTGTATCCCCTCGCTCTTATCACATCCCAATTCATATCAACCATATCCATTATAAATAAATCATTGTGTCCTAATTATATGTAAGCTTTCAAAATTATTATCATAATTTTCTTATATCAACATCAACACATAACATGCAAAACCATCAATCATACTAAGCAAACATATGTAAATGATAACATGAAATATAAATAAAATATGTAACTTAGTATTAGGAAAGAAAGAAATTCAATCACATACTTTATTTCGTTTTCTTTTAATTTCTAATAGATAACATTAATTCCAACTATGAAACATATAAATCCAATAATAAAAAAACATATAATTAAATTTACTATGATGTTACGATTTTCAACTCAAATTTGGTTATAATTCTATACTTGACAATTTAAGTGATATTAATTATAAATTTCATAACTTAATATATAGATCTTTTTATCTTATGTACTTTAAGATATATACATATATATATTTGTGTGTGTGAATTTAATCAAGGTGTACTTTATTCAAATAAGGTATATCATGTATCATATCATTTGAGTTAAATTGAGATATGTGATAGTTGTCAAAAATAAATTTTAAATAAATTATTTATTTTTAATTATACATTTCAAATTTAAGTATTCAAATAATAGGATACATAATGTATTCTACTTAAATAGGGTACATTTTTATTAAATTCAATGTTATATATGTATGGTTACACTTATATCATTTATTATATTTGATAAAAAAACCTAAGAAAACATTTGTGTTAAAAAAATTAAATAACACGACAAATTTCTTCTTTTCTAATTATAAATAGTACAAAGATAATTAGATAAATAAGGGAAATTATAAAAAAAATGATGGTGGGGGTATAGAATAGAAATTTGTTAACTAGTTTAAGGGACAAGTAATTACTTTCTTGGTTAAGGAGTTATGGTAGAAATAAATGATAAGGGAATAAATTTAATATTTTTTTCATGTAACAAATGGACTTCATTAATGAACTACATATGTATGAAGTGTGTGAGGTTGAGGTTGGACCAAAATTAACGAATTCGAAATCAAATTGATTGGCACAGATTATTAATGGCTCTGTGTCTCAGGTTGAGAGACCAGAAATTAGAAATCTCAAGTTTGAGCTTCGGAGTCCTTAATTTGGCCAAAGTATAATCGAGTTCTCGTGCGCGTTCGAAACACTGAATTAGTCAGATGCTACTAACTCTAAACATCGATGGATGTCGAAAAAAAAATAAATAAAAAAGTAACGAACCCGAACCATGCTCTCGAGTGCTACGACTTTGGACCAAACCAAAAGCACTCGAGCCCTATAATGCTTTGGGGTTTAACATGAAAAAAAAACACGCAGCAGGGAGAAAAAAAAAACCCACGCTTCTCCCCGCACATTTGATCCCCCTGTCGCACGCCCTGTCCACCGCCTTCCGCAATGGCCACGGCGGCGGAGGTGCGCAAGAAGCCTACGCCGGGTCGCGGCGGGGTGGCAATCCCGGCGGGCATCTCCGAGGAGGAGGCGCGCGTCCGCGCCATCGCCGAAATCGTCTCCGCCATGGCCGAGCGCTCCCGCCGTGGCGAGGACGTGGACCTCAATGCCCTCAAGTCCGCCGCCTGCCGGAAGTACGGTCTCTCCCGCGCCCCCAAGCTCGTCGAGATGATCGCCGCGGTTCCAGAGGCCGACCGCGATGCCCTCCTCCCCAAGCTCCGGGCGAAGCCCGTCCGCACCGCCTCCGGGATCGCCGTCGTCGCTGTCATGTCCAAGCCCCACCGGTGCCCTCACATCGCGACGACGGGGAACATATGCGTGTACTGCCCCGGCGGCCCCGACTCCGACTTCGAGTATAGCACGCAGTCTTATACGGGCTATGAGCCCACCAGCATGAGAGCTATCCGTGCCAGGTATGTTTAGGGAAAAAGCTTGGATTTTGAAACCTTTTGTTGATTTGTTTGATGCTCTACTTTTAGAGAACATTGCAGTACGTTTCGTGTCTCAACGTTGTAGCCACTAACGAATTTTTGGGGACTACTCCGGAATTGGAATAGGAAATTACTGATAGATAATTTGAATCTTTCTAACTTGGAAGCATCGATAGAAATTTATAACTTCAAACACTTGTTCGTCAACTATCTAGTTTAATTTAGAGTTTTAGTTTCGTCTAGCTCTGTAAGAAGGAAGGATGCTTACACATGAAGGATAAAACTAAGAGGCCCTTCGTATCACTGTGTTTATCAGTAACTGGAACTAGTAGTGTCTGCATCATTTATCCTGAATGAACCTTGTTTAGATTCAAACAAAGAGATTATGGTCTGCCTTTGCCTCGTCAGCAGCAGCTTATTGTGTTTGAAATGCCATGGCTATTGAAGCATTTTTTATTGATATGCTTCCATTGATGGTTCAAGTCTGCGACATACTAAACTACATTCAAAGGAACCGAGTAGTTCGCTTGACTTAGCCATCTATAGACCATCTTTTGTGTTTGTTCTGCTACTTGCTTGCTTGTTGATAAACTAATGTCATTACTGTTTTTATGATGTGATATTACAGATACAATCCTTATGTCCAAGCCAGAAGTCGAATAGATCAACTGAAAAGGCTAGGTCATAGTGTGGATAAGGTTTTTTGTTTCTCTTATCAATTTAAGCTGAATAAAAAGTACTGCTATGCTGTAATTTCAAAGCATGCCTATGCCTGAAAGGCCTTTTCTAACTTGTCTATATATGTGTTTATGTTTTTGTCAAATTGTGCAGGTTGAGTTCATCTTAATGGGTGGGACTTTCATGTCATTGCCTATAGATTACCGTGATTATTTCATAAGAAATCTTCATGATGCCTTATCAGGTCACACTTCTGCAAATGTTGAAGAGGCTGTCCGCTACTCAGAGCATGGTACAGTTAAATGTATTGGCATGACCATTGAAACGTGAGTGATTATTGAATGTTCACTGTATGGCAGATGTCTAAATTAGTCTACACATAGGGAGGTTACTGCTAGCTAATAAAATCGCTATAGCCTATATGCACTACTTGAAAGTCAACTTTTTTTTTTGTTTCCATGGATCTTGCATAAGATCTCTGTAAAGCTAAGATTACTTACATGATTTTCAGGAGACCCGATTATTGTTTAGGTCCACATCTTAGACAAATGTTATCATATGGCTGCACACGTCTTGAAATCGGAGTCCAAAGTACATATGAAGACGTTGCTCGTGACACAAATCGAGGTCACACTGTTGCTGCTGTAGCTGATTGCTTCTGTTTGGCTAAAGATGCTGGCTTTAAGGTTCAAACTATTTTTCATCTATCTTGTTGTTTTGAACCAAAGGAAGTTGTTTGACATGAAGGATGAAGCTTAATCTTACATATGGAGCTAGTAATGCAACTCAAATGATACTAGGTTGTCTGATCAACGTCTGAGTCTTGAAAATGGGAACTTTTCTTCTATTTTTATATGTGACAAAGCAACTGAAATGTTGATGCTGCTACTTTCGGCATGCACCTATGTGCCAGTCCTCAAACATTAGAAAGGAGAACCAACAGGACCATTATGGGCCAGCACATGGAAATTCATAATGCCTCCAATGGCTTAGAATCCTTGTTTTAATAGAATGTTTCGGAATCCCTTTTTGGTCATTAATACTCTTTTTGCCAGTTGTTTATTTGTTGGATTTGATATATGTTTTGCTATGAGTTTTGTAAGTATTTGTCATGGAATGTATTTTTTTTAGGTAAGGATGCTTTTTTTAACATTTGCCTCTCTTGTAGGTTGTTGCTCACATGATGCCTGATCTTCCTAATGTTGGTATTGAAAGAGATTTGGAAAGTTTTAAAGAATTCTTTGAGAATCCATCTTTTAGGGCAGATGGTCTTAAAATCTACCCCACGCTTGTGATTCGAGGAACTGGTCTTTATGAGCTGTGGAAAACTGGCAGGTATTAGGTTTAACAACCCATGATGAAGTAACATCTCCTGTCATCCATGTGATATTTGCTTCTTCCAGTTTAATAGGGGTTCTGCTACTAGTGCTATCCTTTTAAGGATAATTTTCAGAAAATAATGTGAACGCACTTCTTTGATCTCAGGAACATCATGCCATTTTTTTTGTTGTTTTGTTCACCACATAAACTTCCATTCAAATAGCCGGTAATTTGATCTAACTTGATAGTTTGATTATTGTTACAGGTATAGGAATTATCCGCCAGAGCTTTTGGTTGATATTATTGCAAGGATTCTATCAATGGTCCCCCCATGGACCCGTGTCTACAGAGTACAAAGGGATATCCCTATGCCTCTTGTTACTTCTGGAGTTGAGAAAGGAAATCTTCGAGAGCTTGCTTTGGCGAGAATGGAAGATTTAGGGTTAAAGTGCAGAGACGTTAGAACGCGTGAAGCTGGAATTCAGGTACTTTCATGTTAGTTAGATTCAAAAAGTAACTGAATGATGATTGTCTTTTCACATTTTCATCCATCATATTTCAGGACATTCATCACAAAATTAAGCCTGAAGAAGTAGAGCTTGTGCGGCGTGATTATGCAGCAAATGACGGTTGGGAGACCTTTCTCTCATATGAAGACACACGTCAGGTATAAGAACTCATATGCTTGTTACTTGTTAGTACTTTTGAAACGATACTATTATCAATATTAAGAATTGGCATCTCTAACTAGTTGGCATACTACATGTGCTCAATCCCTCAGAAATAGAAGAAACAAGAAATGTTTGTACATCTTTATATTACATGCTAGTATGATCCTTATATGGGTCGCAATGCCCTATGGAGGACAAGGTTGGGCGGGTTCAAAGTAGTATGATACTCAGAGTCTCTGCTGGCATATAATTGGTACTTAAGTTCTTGGTCTAGATAATAGAGCCAATGTGTGATGTGTTTTGGTATTTATGAGCCTTAGCTTCAAAAAAAAAAAAGAGCCTTAGTTTCAGTTGACCTGTATTTTAACAAAGCTTGGGGCCACTTGCAGCCAATTGTTTTCACAATCTTAAGGGCATAGCACTTTTAGGTCATTCTTCTCATAACAGTGGTGACACCGCGACTCAAACTCAGAGCAGTTGATGCATGTTTTAGCGACTGGGAAATGTTATTTAAGTACAAAAAGTTAGTTCGGTTTATGTTTGTCTACATGGGATGCAGGATGTGTCTTATTACGAAGTGTAGTACTTCGAGGGTTTCATACGCATGCATGGATATGTTAGGGACATGAGTGCTTGGGTGTAATCAAGTAGTTAGATCATATAGTCGTAGTTGGCAGTTCAGTATGAATGAATGTCCAAACATTAGGTTCCAAGGTTTACCATGCTGTACACAAAATACATTGTGGATTTGGCACAATTTAGGATCCAAGATATGAACTTTCATCTCTTTTTGTACTTTATGAACATCCTAGCAGTTTAAGATGAATGAATTATAATTAATTTAGAGATAATGCAAAAAACTAGTATGTCCCCAGGAAGATGGTGTTGTTCTTTATATTGCTGGTGAGTGGTATAATCAAGGTGCTACACAGTTGAGATCTGTATAATCAAGGTGCTATACAGTTGAGATCTTATGATTTTACATTACATCCTTTATATTCCATTAACCGAGTGAGATTGACAACTTAAGTTCACTGGTTTGTTAAGCCTTTATGTGCACAACTGAAAGGCATTACTTTTGGAGCTTATAATGTGCACAACTGAAAGGCATTACTTTTGGAGCTTATAAGCAATAAACTGTTATAAGGAATAATGGTTTAACACATTTTTTGGAAGGGCATGATCATTACCCATGGAGAACACATTCTCATTGCTATCAAAACTTTTTCATGTTCCTTAAAATTAACTCATGTTCTGTGTCAGACATTTCATGAGGCTTTAGAACAAACTTCTATGTTAATACGATATTTCAGCATGCTAATTTTTTTTTAGAAGGAATTTCAGCATGCTAATTGGTGTCCTGATTTGGAATCTTTCTACATTAATCAGTAAAAATGTCCTTTCTTAATTATTGAAAAATAAGTTAATTTTTTTTGGATGGAACTTGACGTAAGGATCTACATAGACTAAAATTTGTAAATTTATATTTTAGGGTCAGATGCAAAAAATAAAAAGAATATAGTTGATGGGGTGTTAGAGGAAGTAACCCTAAAAAGCTTCAAAGTCAGCTAGAATGAGCATCGCTCATTGATTTCTTTTAACTCAATAATTTACCTAATTTTCTTTCACTTCTGGGTTGACCGATTGCTCTTCTTTTTTCTTGTTTATTTTTTTATTATAGCTAGGCATCAGTTAGGCCAATAAGAATATAAGTAATTCAAATTTTCTTTCCATAGGAGTAAAAAGATTCTCAACAATCGAAGTAGTTCAAATTGTTGCTTCATCTTTAAATGATTATCGAGTTATTGCATTGATGTTTTTCGTATATCAGGATATTCTTGTTGGACTACTGCGTTTGCGCAAATGTGGAAGGAACACAACATGCCCTGAACTTACTGGGAGGTGCTCTATTGTTCGGGAACTTCATGTCTACGGAACTGCAGTTCCTGTGCATGGCCGTGATGCGGACAAGCTGCAGCACCAGGTAATTCTCGACATTCTTGATCAAGAACACCAACCCACCTTGGCTGTGTCAGCATGACGTACTATTTCCACCTTTCTCCAAGGGCAAAGGGTTCTTCTATTAGTTATAGCACATCTGAGTGAAATACTAGCTCAAGATGGACCTAGTCAACATGCATGTGACCTGAGATCAAATGTCTCACCAATTAATTCTGTTATTTGTTGTTGTTGTTGTTACTATTTTTTGGGGGATGGTGAGGGTGGGAGGACAAGGGTGTAAAACCTGTTAGTTTTTTATGGCAAGATGATTTACGATCTTTTATCCCACAGGGCTATGGAACACTCTTGATGGAAGAAGCAGAGAGGATTGCTAGAAGGGAACACCGGTCATCAAAAGTAGCTGTTATTTCAGGAGTTGGAACACGTCACTATTACCGGAAATTGGGGTACGAACTTGAAGGTCCTTACATGGTGAAATATCTAGTTGAAAGATGATCCGAGGTAAGTGGGGTAGGATTGTCATTGAAGGCTTGTAGGAACGATGTATCATTGTAATATTTTGTAGGCGACTCTTTAGCCAGTTCTGTTTTTTTAGCCCTGTGCAGTATCTGTTTTGACCATTGTAATTCACAATCAGTTATGTCCGAGAATTCGACAATTGACCATGAGGACATTGTATCCTGTTGCTTCGGTTGTTTCTTTGATGTTTCCATCTGCAACCATTAATCTTTAACTCCGCCATTGCAATCTTCTTGAACGAACAGACGAAGGGTAACGCATCTTAAAAAAATTCCGATTTTGCTGAAGCTCGAGCATTTTTGCTTCTAATGTAATATATTGTGATATTGTCCAACGAGATTGAGTGATCTTGAAAGCATCTACTCAACCAAGTGATTAGAGTTAGGGGAATTGTAGAAAGAATTTGTTTTGATGAAAATATGTTCTCATCACTTTTTTAGTATTTGGTAACTCAAAAGTGTTTGGTCGACAAAATGAGAAAATGAAGTTAAAATTTTAGAAAAAAAATTCAAAATGAGAATTTATTTCTCTGAGTTATCGTTTTTCACATTTTTAGGTCACATATCTATAAATGAAAATGAACTGTTTTCTTTCAATTCATTTTTTTATAAAAGTTTATTGCGGCCGAAATTAGGGGTGTTCACCGGGTCGGATTGACTCGATGAACCCTACGATCCGAAACGATCCGATCTCAATTGGGTCGGATCGGATCATTAGTCAGGTCAGATCTGAACTGATCCGTTGGGTCGGGTACAAATCTCAATTTTACGAACCCGATCAATCCGATTCAACCCGATGACCCTGAACTTTTATATATTTTTTATTAAATTTGAATCAATTTATTCTTGATAAAAAAAATATATTGCTGTAAAATCAAAATATATTAAAAATTTATAATTTATATCCTTTATAATCATTACAAATCTTTAAAAAAATATGTTTCTTTCTTTTTTAAAATATAATTGGTGTTAAATATTATAACAAATTATTAAAATATATAAAAAAATTAATCGGATAGACCGATAACCCGATCCGATCCAACTCGACTCAATGGAGATCTGATTGGATCGGATTTAATGACTAATTTATCATCAATCCGACCCAACTCAATTCGAACAAAATTAATTGGGTTGAATTGAATTTGAGTTTGGGTCGGGTCAAACTCGACCCGTGAACACCCCTAGCCGAAACAACACAGCCTTAATATCATTTGTATATGTTTCACTGATACGAGGCATGAATACAATCCAAATTTCTGATATTATTCCTTGATAAATGAAGCGCCCGCAATGTTTAAAACTTATAGTTTTCTATGTCATGTTCATGCGTGTTGCCTGAGCTGTCGGGAAGATGTAATATTCTGTTACATATTTCTTATCCGAAAGATCTTGGATCAGTGTATAATGTTTGCCACTGCATCTTCGTTACTCTTAATTGTCTTAAGATTAAAAGTATAAAACCTTTTTTTTTTAAGAGAGAAAAGTAGAAAACTTTCTGTAAGAGTTTTGTGAGGGTTGTCAATTAACAAAGCATGTGATAACATTTATGACAAATGAACTGGAAAAAAAAAAACAGCTCAATTTCATGCAAGTTAGATTCCCACAGAAAACTGGGATAAAAAAACATAGCTCATCACATCCAGAGACGAATTGGAATGGTACAGTAAGAGCAGTATCTCAAACATTTAGCTTGCAGCAAGCAGAAGAATTTAAATAGAAACACCTTGAAGAAATTTGACTTCCATAATTTTTTCTTTAATTAATATACATCACAGTAAGGACACATTACAACCACCAGGAAGCCTTGTTAAGCATATAACAAAAGAAAATAAGATTAAACATTTAGTTATAGTTCCTGACCGAATTCATTTATGCTACTGCTTCAATCTTCAATAGCAGAATCTTTTTATCAACTTCTATCCAACTTATCTTCTTTTTCTTATTACACATCCACCTCAGCTAAAAAAAAATGCATCACACCATCTTTGCAGACTTAGTCAATCTCACTGAATGAACCGAGGTCAGCCAATCCTCCCTAAAAATGATGTTGAATCTGCTCCACTCTTTTCGGCCATTAGCCAAAATCAAGTTGAAGACGAGCAATCCATGCCCGGTCATCATATAGTTTCTAGTATAAAAAGAAATTTGTAAGAAAACTGAAGGGTAACTTCATGGAACAGATAAGTGGACACATTAACCAACTCATTTGCATACTGACAAAAACGGAGGAACTACTGATTTGGGTCCCATAAAAAAGGTATAGAAAGAAGCATAACAATTACTAAGGCCGTAATATAGAAAATAAAGCAATTACTAAGATGGTGCTTTGAGTTTGACATCTTAAAATATAGAAAATGTGCGGCCTTTTTTGTTTCCAAATTTGGTTTCTGTCATCAACTCAAGTAAATAATAATACCCTATTTGTTAGATGCGACGAAAAAATTCCTGAACGCGACGAAAAAGATTCCTGAACGCCATTAAAAGTAACAATTCATCTACTTGTAAAGCAAACAATTAATGTTAGGCTCAATCAAAATATTATATCCCATTAGGAACCAAATGACATGATGGTAACAGAAATGGCTGACAACTTACTGTGTAATCTACGCATGTGATCCAGAAAGGGCAATTTTTGGACTTCCTTATCCCAATTAAAACCAAAAGATTCTCTCAAAAAAAAATTAAAACCAAAAGACAACAGGGTTGAAAAAACATATACAATAATTGGCATCAGAAAATGTAAAATTGTTCTAAGTGAAGTTGATACTTGAAAAAAGAAAATGACATATCAGGAGTTCAAATCTTAAGTTTAATTCAATACTACCATTTCAGCCTTTCAAGAAAACTGCCAAATTGACTATACCATCTCCAAAACAAAAAGAATAATTGTCAGAAACAAGATCAAGATATGTGGTTCAAATAGGAGGATGATATTTCAGATCAATGCATCCAGTCATTGCTACATAACAAAACTTACCAACTAAGATGGTTTTGGCTTGTGTCCTGCTTTTGATATGCGTCTAAGATCTTGTATGCCCTTTTTGATATCCCTGCAAGGCCACCATATTATCAGAGCGCAATAATCAGAATTCTACATGGAGATCTTAGAGAATCATGTTCCGTACCTTTGAGACAAATAATATAATGCATAGAATAAAGGCAGCAGTATGAGCGTTAATATGCATACTGCAAGATAGATCACACTTGATTGCTTCTGTAACAATGAAACACAAGTAAGACAACAGGAAAAGTGAGCGAGACATCAAGATTTCTTTCTATACTCAAGTCAATGAAACATTCGGCAGAAACAAAAAATCTTATTGATAGACACAGAAATAAATCTGTTAGAGCATGAAGTCAAGATAAAGGAAATTGACTCAGAAGGATTAAAACACATAAAACAGGAATCTGCAACATCAACTACCACCCTCTGAATAATGAAAAAACTAAGCTCTTTCCATTTGAGTCTGCCCTGTATCGCTATGAGAGACAGACCACAAGCGTTGCCATATATTTCCACTATGAAGTAGCGTGAATCTCAAAACACAACTCGTAGCTACAGAAACAAAGTCTTACCTTGCCTCCTCTTGAAAATGGTTTTTGTCCAGCATTACAGTTGTGAGCATCACAAAATTGATGCAGGAAGAACTCTGCATAGATACCAGATGAGATAAATTTATGTTTTTCTTGCACTTCAAGAAATAGTAGGTAGTTAATGGCATACCATGAAGACGACTAGCTGAGTGCCCTTGATTGACAGGAAAACAGCTATCAGCAAGACTCTGATGAAGGACATTGACCCATCAGCTATATACATGTATAATCAAAAGAAAAGTGACAGACTCGGGATCATAATCCTAAACTCTATAGAGAAAATCAGCCGTCCTTCTTGAAGACTACATTGAACATGATTATGTTGCTTTGTTATGGATATTCATCAATCATGTCATCTGAATTTAGTTCAAAAATCACTGTACATGATTTCAATATGTGGTGAGTACATGGTTTCCATCAATTGCCCGAGCGGTACATATCCTTGAAATTGCACGAATCAAATGTTAGTGTGTTCCTTGATTTTCGAAATTTGTTCCGACGTCTCAGACACAAACACAATTACACAAGTTCCTTGATTTCCAAAATTTGTTCCTACATCTCAGACAATGGTACAAACTTATGGAACAACAATTTTAGATAAATAAAATCAAACAAAATTTTCATAAGTTACATTGTATGAATATGAAATATCAGAACTAGTTCCTCCAAGTGCCAATAACATGTGGAATTGGAGCAACATCATAATGGCATACAGAGAATTATTAGGGTGGCACTTTGAAGCTCATTTGCTAATTCAATGAAATAAAACGAAAAACCTCAGGTGAAAACTTCATGTCAAGTTTTCTTTATTAAAAATAACTGTAACAGACTTTTCCTATGATTCAAGATCGCAGTAGAGAATCATGATCTAAGATATTCAACCCTAATTACTGGAAAATTTTAGAGAAATTGATTAGCAGTTGTCAAAAGCCTTTCTTAGATGATTTTAAATGCTTTTAAAAAAACAAGTCAGAAGAGAGAACCTCACAAAGATGGCGGTTCCTAGCAGCAGCTGAAGGATTACATTTGGTCTTAATCTTCTTTGACTCAGTCATGTGGTCGCAATGCAAAGCTCCACATAGATCTGCCAAACACCGTCCTTGGCTCTAGTAGAACAAAAAAAGATAGTGACAAGTGATTAGATTATGGAAAATGCAAAACTGTTGCGACATATCACACTATGCGTCAACTTACATGTCATTTTATCCTTCAAAATTAAACAATGAAAATTCAATAAGAACCAAAAAAAGAATTTATACTTGTCATTTTATTTAAATGAAAAATGTCTTTCGAGATTTCACTTTTAAAACATAAATATCAATGTGCCAAACTTCTCCTAGAAACATAACCTATCAGGGATGGAGCCAGATACGAAAAGTGGGAGGGGCCAAATAATTTTTGAGGGTTCGAGGGCGGAGCCCCCGAAATTTAAGTATATTTATCATTTTTTTAAAAAATATTTATTTTTATTTATGATTTTAGTTTAAGAATGATATATTTTATATGTTCTAAAATCATAATTTTTGAAGGGGTATATTTAATATTTGTATTCATTTATGATATATATTTAATGGAATACGTTATTTAAATAATTAAATAAAAGTTTTAACAGTAAATGTATATAAATAAAAGTAAATATTTCTCTTATATTATTTAGAATTTAATTTAGGGGGGTCCAAAATTTTATAAATATTAGAAATATATATATAGACATATATATAATAATATAGAAATAGAAAAAGTGCAAGCCCCCCCACTCCCACACACACTTATAAGTAGCTTCGTCCCTGTAATCTATACATCTACATGAAGAAAAAATGTAACAAAACATAATGGCAGTTTGAAACCAGACTATATAAAACTACATCCATTTTGCATTTTTTACAACAGTAAATTGATGTGCACAGCTGGAAGATGTAATAAGTGAATTACACATCCGCAAAATTCAGTAAATCTATGAACTTGAAATGCAGGAAAAAATACCAAAGGTGTTGTGCATTTTTTCGCTTATGTTAGTTTAATCCTCATGAATCATTTACTCATATGGTACTTTATAAATTATGACAGTTAAAAGGGAACTTTTGGATTGACCCTCATATGTCCTATAAAGTAAGCCAATAGCTCAACGTAAATTTTTGGTTCTGAAAGCTTAGTAGTCATATATGTAAAATCATTCACTTGTTATTGACACTTACATCACCCAGTAAATTATAATGCCGATTCTCAAAATGCTGATCAAGGAATTTCTCAGCACGGAAGCTTTTCTTACAGAAACCGCATCGCCATTCATTTGTGTCAACATGAATTTTATGCTGTTCCTGCTCCCGAAACATGTCATTATCAGGATGAAGCCTACACTTGCTTGAAATATTGTATTGCTCTTGTTCCAGAAATGGCATCAAGTACTGCATTAGCAATGAAATCTCAGTATAAAAGACAGACAGAGGGATATAACTCATAGTGACTAGATCAAGCATTTAATCAAGATCATACCTCTTCAACGATTTTCCATGCAATTCTACTCCGTTCCCTAGAACAATGCACTTCATGCTTATTTACGGTTTCTTGTTGAAGAGTTCTGAATCCATGGAAAGTTAAATAAATCAAGAGTAAGTGATATTTCATGTAATAGTATAAAAAAATAAAAATATAGACTGCAACAAAAGTAGGTGTTAGTGTTGTCACATTAAAATTCTTTTCTTGGAGAAGCTGCTCTTAATGCTAGTATGTCATAGAAGACTAAAGATAGTTAAAGACAAAACAATGGCAAGAAATAAAGCAGCAATGCGATTGTTACTTTTTTAGATAAAAATGCAGGACTAATGCATTTTATACTGGAAAAACCATATCATGAAATTTAGTGGCATCTACATTAAATGAGAAAGGAACATTCTTCTTTAAAGTTGGAAAGAGAAGAACTACTTCAAGCAAGAAATGCAAAAAGCTATGAAGATCAGGAAAGATTACCTGGCCCCAACAGCTACTTCGATGCCCTAGAGAACACAAAAATATCATAGTCAGATGGATCATGACTCAGTATTTAATTCAATTATGATTGCAATGCTTCTTTACTATTGGATTCCTTCGCAAAATTGTGGTTTGAGAAAAAAATTCATCTTCTAAGTTCATGCAACTTTGATGTCTGGAAATTGATCTTTAACTTTTTATGAGATCGTCCAGCTTTCATTCTTGATGATGAACAAGACACATTCTAATCGAGAACGTTGTTGGCTCAGTATAAATTTCTCTAATTTGCTAAGAGGATCTTGCATCTTTTCATTTTCACTTGTAAGAATTAAAACTATTGCCAGTGAGACCAAAGGGAAAAATCACAATTTTATCAAATAATTCTTTCTTAGCTGCTAAATTTACACGAAAACACATTTTTTTTGTAAGGATGTAGTTTTGGTGTGACAAATTATTCTATTGAATCTTTAATGGACTTCTCAATTATTTTCATAGTAAAATCTCGATTCTTCGAAGAGAGTTTGCCATCGATGTTTAAAGATAACATCTCTTGAATCTTAAAAATATTGTCATTTGCTGTTAGATGTGAACTTGCTGATAAGATTTTGCCTTCTATGCCTTCTGTTACAATTAAGAAGAAGATAGCATTTGACTCATGGCATCTAACCAATCTCTTTCGTCGTTATTCCTTAAATGTAATGATTCAAATATCATATTATCCTTAATGCAAGGAAAGGCAGAAAAGGTCAGCATCTTAGGGCGTCTAACATCAAATGTCTAACCTTAAGATGCAATAGATGTTACTACTAAAGTTTGACAGCAAACTAATAAAACCAGTTGCAAAACCCATTACACAAATAAAAAGTAACTTTTTTCCACATCAAAATTCACCCTCGAAAGAGTTAAAGGCTTATCGCAAATGTGACCTACAAATAAAATTATGATTGGCCATTTATTATGACAAAAAATCAATCTTGCAGGAAGCAGACAAAACATAATGCTGTCAACTTTAACTATAGGAGAAGGCGTTCACCATCAGGAATTGAAATTTCACGAAAAAAAAACTGTACAATCTCTTAAAAACTTGTGGATCACCGCTTTCCAAAGATTAAAACCAGCATAAGTTCAATCCAAGATCCAAACTTTTTTTTCTTCTCTTTAAAACATGGATTTTTAAGCAGTAACAGAGGAAATCCAACATAAGGAAGAAGAATCATCTCAATTGAATAAGAAAAAAAGGAGTAATCAGGTGTTCAGTAGTCAATTGACATCAAATTGAAGAGCGAAGAGAAAGAAAAAAGGACAGAGTTAGAACCCGATGAGCCCAACTGCAGCGCAACTCAAGAGAGAGGAAGAGAACGAGGAGGAAGGAAAGGGAGCGGGTCGCCATGCAGACTTCTCTGATGGCGGTCCGTCGGTCGGAGAACGGGGTCGTCGTCGGGTGGAAACACCAGAAAATGCGCCGTCTTTTTTTTTATATACTTGTGCGTGAACTCTGGGCCTGGCCACATGTAGGAAAATGAGTTGGGCCAGTTCCGGCCCAACCTCGTCCCCCGCCAACACGGTTTTCATTTTTTTTGCTTTTTAAATATTTTTTTCTGGTTCTAATTCATATTTATAACAAACCATTCTATGACTATTTTATATTTTTATTGAAAAAGATAAGAGATATCCATAAGTCATCCTTTCATACACAATTTCCAATCAAACTAAATATTTAATTAAATTAAAACATCTTCGATCAGGCGACCCTGTTTTCACCCGAGCATTTAATTTATTTTTTTAATATCACTTATAGATAATTGCATACAACTATTTGGGTAAAAATGGTGTTGGTTGGGTACTTTTTATGTCTAGAAAATTAACCTATAATTTTTGGATTTTTAAGATAATTTTAAAATTATTCAAAAAGAAAAAAATTACCTAAGCAATTGTAATTTTTTGGATCAAGACCGTAATTAGAAATAATAATTTATAATATCTATATATAAAAGCAAAACAGTCTTATATCATGTGTTACATTCGTAATGTTCTATGTCACGTATCATATCTATAATGTCCTATGCAACGTGTCTTCATATTTATAACAAACCATTCTATGACTATTTTATATTTTTATTGAAAAAGATAAGAGATATCCATAAGTCATCCTTTCATACACAATTTCCAATCAAACTAAATATTTAATTAAATTAAAACATCTTCGATCAGGCGACCCTGTTTTCACCCGAGCATTTAATTTATTTTTTTAATATCACTTATAGATAATTGCATACAACTATTTGGGTAAAAATGGTGTTGGTTGGGTACTTTTTATGTCTAGAAAATTAACCTATAATTTTTGGATTTTTAAGATAATTTTAAAATTATTCAAAAAGAAAAAAATTACCTAAGCAATTGTAATTTTTTGGATCAAGACCGTAATTAGAAATAATAATTTATAATATCTATATATAAAAGCAAAACAGTCTTATATCATGTGTTACATTCGTAATGTTCTATGTCACGTATCATATCTATAATGTCCTATGCAACGTGTCCCATCCATATTGTCCTACGTACTGCGTCCATATTTTTTTAAAATAAAAAATAAAATAGCTTAAGATAATAATTTTTAATTAATAAAATTATTAAAAAAATTATAGATAAATTTTTTTTAGTTATGAATATGGATGAAATTTTATCTTATCTTTTGTCAATATCATACCATATAACATCTGATTCAAGTAACTAGTTGTTTATAAAAAGTAAAAGTCATAAAGAGAATAAGAAAATAATAATTATTTATAATGAGTCCTAATTCAAATAATTTAAGAACCACCTTACACTTAATTCAAGTAAATAATTATTTATGACGTAAGAGTCTAGAATAAAATAAGAATTTTCTATAAAGAATCCTAATTTAAAGTAACTTAAGAAACAAAATTAATTATTTTTTGAATTAGTTATTCATCAAAACAATACTAAAAGGGTAAGACAAAAAACAATCAATTTAAAAAAAAATCCTAATTCAAATAAATTAAGAGAAAAGTAAAATCGTAATTTAATATAATTATTCGTGTTATTTTTTTCAAAAATCTAAAATAATTATAAATAAATATGTTTGTAAAAGCCTAATATATCAAATTATTTTGCTGCAGAAGGTAAGGCCATATATATATAAGTAATAAAGTCTTATTTCACGTGTCACAACAAAAAATATTTAAAAAATATCAAAAAAGGTAATTAAATAATAATTATTTAAAATAATCTAACTAGAAAATAAAACAATTAGCACATTAGTTAATGATAACAATTTAAAAATAATTATTATATTTGTAATGTGTTAGATGTAGGATCTGGATGACACCAAGAGGGGGGTGAATTAGTGTATTAAAAGTTCTTACTCTCTTTTACTAAATCTATATGAGTTATGTTATATTAGCGGAAGCTTGCACAAGCAAATATAAACAAAACGAGAGAAGAGAGTATAGAGGAAACAAACAAGAACACAAACACAAAGTTTGTTGACGAGGTTCGGCCGAACTCCTGGCCTACGTCTCCGCTCCTGTCTTCTCGCACTGAGATCTCCGGAGATCACTACTTTCTTCTTTAAGAGCGAAGATTCCCTTACAACTCCTCATTTCTTGCACGAGGACAAGAAGATAACCTCTTACAAATCTCAA
>LTAE01002171.1:14518-37245 GCA_001647135.1 Pontederia paniculata | reverse complement strand
AGAGAGAGAGAGAGAGAGAGAAGAGAGAGAGAGAGAGAGAGAGAGAGAGAGAGAGAGAGTGAGAGAGAGAGAGAGATAGAGAGAGAGAGATAGAGAGAGAGAGAGAGATAGAGAGAGAGATTATGTGCTTGGGTTTGGGGAGTGAATTAATTAGAGCCCATCTCCATACCCTCTTTTTATAAGGGTTTTTAGGGTGTAGTCCAAGTCCAACTTATTGAAAAAATGACTTTATGACTTGGTATCATATCTATATTCTTTTGATGATGGCAACCTTATGAAAACATTGGAAAAATGGGACAAGTGTGTGAAAGTTTCAAAGTCAAATTATATGTATTTAAGTTCATCTTAATATTTGTCTATGTTCCCTTTTGATCTGGGTTGAGACTTGAATATATTAATTATAGATAATTCTGTTAGCTTTCTATATGTTCAAGAATTGTCTCATTTTTATATCTACGTAAAAAGTTATATATAAAAGAGTGAAGGTCTATTAAGTTCAAGGTAAAGTTATATGCACTGAATTTTACATTCATATTGGAATTTTTTTCCATCTGATTTAGATTGAGCAATGAATATATGAAATGTAGATAATATTTTCCAAAGAAACAAGAATCACATCAATAAGATATCTGTGCAAAAAGTTATGACTAAAAGAGTGAAGATCGGTTGAACCTAGTGTAAAGGTCGGTTGAACCCATGAAGGTCGGTTGAAAAACTTATCAAAGTCGGTCAAACCAAAATGAAGTCGGAAGCGAATGTCGGTTAAAGAACTCATGAAGTCGTTCAAACCCACGAAGGCGGATTGAAGAACACATCAAGGTCTGTCGAACCTAACACAAGGTCGGTCCGCCGACCTTAGCTGAAAAATTACTGTTCGAACTTCATTGAGATATTTGGTTTTCTTTCCGTTAGATCTGGGTCGAGCTATGAATACAAAAATTGTAGATATTCTTGTTAGCTTTTCAAGAATAAAAAATCCACTCATTTAGACATCTGTGTGAAGAGTTATGGCTAATATAGTGAAAGGGTATATTTGTAAAGAAGTTACAACGGCTAGTTTTTTGCCCAAGAAGAAAGCAACGATCATATTGCCACAAGACACCCAAAGTGCTAGAATGTGTTAAGACTTCATAGGAAACATAAGCATAAAAGAAAAATTAAGTTTAGAAGCCTCTTGAGCTCAATTTGTTGAATCTTCTCTTTCCTCTCTTGTTCTTGAATTTGAAGTTGTTGTAGAGAGATTGTAAGAGAGTATATTCTTTTGTTCTTGTTAAGAGGTTGAAAGCTCCATTGTAAGAGAGGTTCACACATAGCCTCTTAAATGAAGAAAAATGTGAGATTAAGCTTCCTTGGAAGAAAGGTGTGTCTTACCTCTCGAAGCGGAGAAAAGACAATGTGGTTACCTCTCGAAGCGGAGAAAAGACAGTGTGGTGTAAAGGGAGTTCTTCTCCCAAGTTAAAAAGAAGTGGTAGTGGATCTCCGACGGTCTCGAGGTCGAGAAGTTGGAGCGAGGACGTAGGCCAAGTTGGGGTCAAACCTCGTCAACAACTTGATCCGTTTCTTGAGTTTGCATTTATCTCTTACTTGGTTTACTTATCATCTTACATTCTCGTATCATTATTGCACTTATTCTTGATTGAGAACTTACGATTTGAGCTTTGCGATAAATCAATTTTGAGCTTCCGCATTTTTATTGTGAAATCGATTTAAAATTTATTATACCAATTCACCCCCCTCCTCTTAGTGTCAAATGATCCTACACAACTCAACTTAATTCCTCTTATTTTAATTGTGATTAGGAATCCTCTTTAAGAACTAATTGAGATGGGGCTATGAATATTAAATTGATCAGAAAAATATTAGGACACCTCTTTGACTTTGACTCCTATATAGCATTTTCCTAATCCTAATCAAATTATATATATTCTTATCTCTTTCTATCTTTCTACATATTATTATTTTATTTTTATTAAATCTGGGGCATTACATCGTAAGTTCCTTATAACAAGAATGAACATATATATATATATATATATATATATATATATTATNTATATATATTCTTATCTCTTTCTATCTTTCTACATATTATTATTTTATTTTTATTAAATCTGGGGCATTACATCGTAAGTTCCTTATAACAAGAATGAACATATATATATATATATATATATATATATATATATTATAATAGATTTATTAGTGCTTCTTCATATGCTATAATTTGCATGCATGAATATGATAAAAATGACATTAAAATCTTTTTTATTTTCATTTGTATATTTGTACTAGGATTTTTTTACTGTGGATATATCCTTAGTAGTATATCTCTAGAATCTTTTACTTGCATTAATCTAAGAAATTTCTTGGCGGTATCGTATTTAATCTTTTACCTTCATGCCTGATTAAAATCTTACATTTCTTATTTTCATTGTATTTCTATCATTTATATAGAAATGTTATATAATAATTATATATTATGATAAACATTTCTTTTAACAATATTAGGCAAAAAATCATGACTACAAAGATCGATTTAATTGCTGCCCGAACCAAAGTAAAAAATAATGGAACTTAAAAGTATATGTGATATGATTGTGGCAAGTTCCAGAACCAGAAAATCCAAACTCTCAAAATGGTGCTACAAGACGAAAATATATTTTAACTTTTCATTCTGTGTGGCCATAATATTATAATTATTTAACTTATTCATTTAATTATTATTTCATATGTAAAACGACATATAAGGCTTCATTCTGGGACTTCTAATATATTGATTTTTATAAGAAAATGTGTCATTCCTTCATATGTGCAAATTCATTTTAAAAATTACATTCAATATTTTCTTGCAAGGAGATTTAACTCATGCAATGATTGGAAAAAATATTATTCGTCTTTAGATATAAAAAAACAAATGAGCAACGGTTATATGTTATGAACAACTTTACTGTGGTACCAAAGAATATGAAGTTTAAAACCACAAGACAAACTTAGATTGAGTTTTACTTAGAGGACGAATATTGTTGAAACACAAGACCCAAGAGTTTGTATGAATATCTTGTTTGTGTCCTTACGCTCAGCTGCTCAACCAAACAAACGTCAATGATAATGAATCATTTGGTGATGGTTTTTTACACATATATTATATTAATTTTTTATCATTTTTATTGCTATTTTGTTTTATCATTTTTATGATTTGTTGAACCTCACGACGCTTTTGGTTGGGGAGATTTTCAGCATCACTTTGTCTCCAAACTTGAAATTTTGCTCCCGGCGTCCCTTCTTAGCAAACGTCTTTTGTTTGCTATGCGCAACCTTCATTCTTTTTCAGATGAGATCCACTCGATCAGCGTACTCTTGTATTATCTCTGGGCCCATCAGCTTCCTCTCGCCTACCTCGCTCCAACATACTGACGAGATCGACAGTCTCTTCCATAAAGAGCTTCATACGGGGCCATGCCACTGCTGGAGTACTAGTTGATGTTGAAGGCATACTCGATCAGTGACAGTTGATCGTCCCAGCTGTCATGCCAATTCAGTGTGTATGCTCTAAGCATGTCCTCCAGTGTTTGGTTCGTCCTCTCTGATTGTCCATCTGTCTGTGGATAGAATGATGTGCTGAAGTTCAGTCTGGTACCAAGAGCATCTTGGAAACCTTTCCAAACTCTACCTGTAAATCTGGGGTCTTTGTCAGATACGATGGTCACTAGAATCCCATGCAACCTGATGACTTCTCTGACATACAAGTCCATCAAGCTCTTCACTGATTTTTCCATTTTATGGGAATGAAGTGTGCAGACTTAGTGAGTCTATCCACAACTACCTAGATTGCATCATTGCTTCTTTTGGATCTATGCAAACTTAGTGAGTCTAGTCCAGCAAGGTCTTGGGTTCCACATGATCATGTCCTTCAATTGGTTCCACTTGTGTGCCCTCATGCTGGCAAGTTCTCCTTCCCACTTCTTGCTTAATGCATATGCGACTGAATTAGCCTTCCCTGGGTGATATCCAATTGTGATGTCATAATCTGCTAGGCACTCAATCCATTTGCATTGTCTCATGTTGAGGTCCTTCTGCGTGAAGATATACTTCGAACTCTTGTGATCTGTGTAGACCTCAAAGTTCTCACCATATAGGCAGTGTTTCCAGATCTTTAGTGCGAAAATTACTGCTGCCAACTTCAGGTCGTGCGTGGGATAGTTGACTTCATGCTTCTTGAGTTGCCTAGAAGCATATGCCACGACCTTGCCATGCTGCATGAGTACACAACCCAAGACTTGTGCCACAAGCATCACTGTACACCACATATCCACCACTCTCAGATGGGATGGTGAGTAGTGGTGCAGTCGTCAGTCGGGTCTTCATTTCCTGGAAGCTCTGCTCACACTTCTGGGACCAGAAAAACTTGACTCCTTTCTTGGATAAGTTTGTCAATGGCGATGAGATCTTGGATAAATCTTTGATAAACCGCTTGTAGTATCCAGCCAGTCCCAAGAAGCTGCAAATTTCTCCGACATTCTTTGGTGGGGACCAATTTGAGGCAGCTTCAACTTTCCCATCGTGATCTGTTGCTTTGACACGATATGCCCGAGGAACATAATTTGGTCCAACCAGAACTCACATTTAGACAACTTTGCATAGAACTAGTGTTACCGCAAAGTTTCTAATACGAACCTTAGATGCTTTGTGTATTCCCCTGGGCTCGATGAATAGATCAAGATGCCATCTACAAAGACAATGACAAATTGATCCAAGTAGGGTCTGAAAACTCTGTTCATCAGATCCATGAATGCAGCAGGTGCGTTCGTCAATCCAAAGGGCATCACCAGGAATTCGTAATGCCCGTATCTGGATCTGAATGTTGTCTTGGGCACATCTTCCTCCGCAATCTTCACTTGGTGACAGCCGCTCCTCAGATTGATCTTAGAAACCACTGCAGCCTTGGAGAGTTGATCGAAAAGGTCATCAATCCTTGGTACAGGATACTTGTTCTTGATGGTGATCTTGTTGAGCATCCTGGAGTCGATGCACAACCTGAGAGAACCATCCTTATTCTTTAAGAACAAGACCGGAGCGCCCAAAGACGAGACACTCAGTCTGATGAAACCCTTCTCCAGAAGTTCTTGTAGTTGCTTCTTCAGTTCATGCATCTCTGCAGGTGCCATCGTGTAGGGTGCCTTTGAGATTGGAGTTGTGACTGGTAACAACTCTATCTTGAAGTCCACTTCTCTTTGTGGTGGCAAGCCATATATGTCTTTTTGAAAGACATCCAGGTATTCTCTAGCGACATCTAGCTATTGTGAATCCTTCTCCTTAGGCTCAGTGTTGGTGACACTAGCCAAGTAGCCTCTGCTTCTGCTCTCCAGCAGTTGTTGTGCCAATCCATACCCATCATACTCCTTCATGAGGATAACTATTGGATCTACCGAATAGTCCTACTCTCCCCTAGGGATGTACATCATGACATGGATGGTACCAATCAGTGTGGTGATATCCATTATACATTTCATGTTGGGTAAGGATGAGTCCAACATAGTGACTTAGGCATTAAATAAGTGAGTGCGTAGACTCGAATCTAATAAGATATTCATAATTGCTCTAGTTGTGTTCTCCTCACTCATCCTAGAGATTCGTTCTTTAGGTCACATTAACTATCATTGATAATACTTACCAATTGGAGCTATTAACATATCCACCATTAACATGTTGTGGTGTGATATATTGACTTTCTCTTTTTAATCTAACTTCTCATTAAGTCATTTGAACATCACCATTTGAAAATTCCTAATGTGAAACTATAAAATTCATCCATCATATGCCCTCTCTAAAATTAATTGGATAAGAACTAAAGTTAAACTTCATCATATGCTAGGCAGAAATCATCACCTAGATATTGAGACTCATTTCTTATCTTAGAGACATTTTGTTCTAACTTTACTTGAGGTCATGTTCCTCCTGAACATTATATAGGAGATTATAATTCTTCTTAATCTTGGGTAACTCTAACCTTACGGTTAACAACATGTCTAGGAGTCATCTATATACTTACTTCTGGTTGGTGTTGCGACTGCTCGTGATGCTTTGCACATGACTCTCTAATATAATGGGACGTCAAAAGGGTCCCGACGTTAGGATCTAATACCATAAATATAACGCCCCCAGAAGACCACCCCGCCATATGGCAGAATGCCCTCCTGGGTGTGCTACGACATACTTCATAATCTTGACTTAAAGGTTGACTAATAAGACTTAGTCAACAAAATGTGAAAGAAATAAAAACTTTAAGAAGTCGAAAACTCTTTCTATAACATAAAGGAAAATATGTGAAAGTCTTACATCAATAAATGTCTCAAAAGTCTAACTAGAACAACTTAATAGAAAAGACTAAAATGAGAGACACCAAGGATCCTAAACATGTGCAAAGTCAACCACTCAACGAGCATCAGTCGCCGCATGCACCACCAGCATCCTGTAGTGAAGACTACTCACCTACAGGATCCAATACAGGGAAGGGAAGTATCCATGAGCTATGAAGCCCAATATGTAAGGCAATCAACAGATAAGCATGACATGATAAAAAAAAGCACAAGAATAAGCTAATGATAAAATCAAAATGTCAATTATTCCCTTATTAACTTTCTTACATTTCTTACTTATCATCTTGATCATCATCTTTAACTTTACACCGTCTTAACATCTTATATAACATCATCTTTCATAGCTTAGCATCTTTCATAGTTTAGCATCTTTCAAACTTAGCATCTTTCATGACTTCATTATCTTTCATAACTTTGCATCTTTCATACTTTTCATAACTTAGCATCAAGAGTGAGCTATGGCTCTGGCCAAACATCAATCACTCCAATTATTATCTTTACTTAAGGAGTAAGCTATGACCAAGGTCAAACTTCAATTACTTCACGTCATTATCATTATCATACTTCATGATTCATCTTTAATTATTCCATCATCATCAATGAGTCATCATGAATAGCATCAATCAATAACTTAATCCTCTAATGCAATATGCAAATGCAATATTTAGACCAAGTAGTTATCTTTGTTATCTTTGACTTATCCCATTAGTTCCTTTGAAATGACTTCGAGGGTTGCTTTGATGACTTTGAATTGCTCATGAGTCTTGGAGGTCTCGTCATAGGTCAATGGGGGTGCATAAGCCATGAACGTTATAGGATGCTCGAGAAATCCTTTCGTTGCAGAGTAGGGAGAAGCCAAGCAATAGGAACTAGGTGACTGTTGCACGCTCCCAAAACTTAACAATATATGGCAACTTCAACATTCAATTAGATGAAGCATGGTGACCATTTATCTTCTCCACATAGTTAATCCTTAATATTGATAAAACAAGATAAAAATATCACATAAAAATAGCTTTCAAATAACTTCTTCCTTAATCTTTCATCATCAATTTTCATTAAAAATAATAATCAGCATCAATAACTTTTCGTTAAGCCTGTCACGTCCCGTGAAATACATCTCTCGATCAATAATGTACGTATCACGTCCGTGACTCGTACTTCCCTCCTGTCCATTATGGCCCATAATATATTATCACGACCCGTGAAGCTCGACGTCAGGGATCTCCATCGTCATGAAGACGATTACTTCTCTTGTAACTTCACAGTCCGTAACCACAAATTCGCGTCGATCTTCGTAGGATCACGATCCTTCACGGCGACCATGATATTAGGTTCATGGTTGTGAAGTCAGCATAATCGACCCTTCATTCCGTTCCCTTCATGGACGTGAGACAAGCTTCATGGCCCATGACACCTAGATTCACGATTGTGAAGCCGTCTTCACGGCCGCGATAGGTGCCATCACGGTCGTGAAACCCTCTTTCACGGTCGTGATGAAGCAGGGGACCAATATCATATTTATTAATGCTGAATTACAATATTTTTAGGGTTAAAACATAAATTTAACATTCTCAACATCATCTTATCTATGGCTATTTAGCATGAACTCTAGCATGCATATTATTTAACATGAACATATTTATCTAAAAGGATCTACCTGTTTACATGAATCTTGTAGGATTGTTCTTCGTTCTTCAACTGCGCCATTTTGATCTCCTATAGTGCTTTTGATCTCCTTCACATTCTCATAGAGATTTGGGCATGGTTCTAGGATGAGAGAAGAGAAGAGAGACAGGAGAGAGAGAGAGAACCTAGGAGAGAGACCTTACCTAAAGAGAGAAAACCTGGTGGCTAGAATTTTGGAGGAGAAAGTAAAATTGTGAGTGCTCTTTAGTCTTATTTATAGGCATAAGAATTAGGGTTTGCTAGTTTAATTCAAATTTAAATTTTAAATTTGAATTTTAAAATTTAAACCAACTAAATAATCTCATCTAATCAATTCTCATATTTAACTAATTTGAATTTAAATTTAAATTCTAGACTCTCTATTTAAATTTGAATTTTAGGATTGAACATATTAAAATATTATTATTTAATTAAAATCCTTTTTCTTCCTTTTTTTAAAAAAAGATCCGGGTATTACATTTATATTTTTCCATTTTTTTTTGTTTTATGGGAAAACAAGATATCTGTTACCTTTAGGGGAAATTTTGTGGATCAAATTCTATCTCATTTAGATAAGTCAGCCCATGGTATTTGTTTTGCAGCTAATTCATGTTTAGATAAAGCAAATTCTGTCTCATTTAGGTAAATCAGCCTGTGATAAATCATAAATTTCAACGTACACTTTTTTTTTATGTATTTCATATTTTTCATTTCCTGTAATATATTTGTATAGATTAAAGTTTGACTGAAAAATGTATCGCATTATTATTGGCAATCACTCTGTGTGCGACACCTGGTATGCTTCAAAACTTTGGATCTATTCTGACATGCCACAAGTTGTTGAATTTGAATTAAGGTTTTTTATGTTAATTTCTTTTACACACGCATCATATAACACTTTTAATGGTTTTGGGTGTTTAAATTAATTAATTTGAAAAAATCATTATATGATGCAAGAACACAATTTGCCTGTCGTGGATGACCTCCGAGAGAATTACCCAAATTTTCCTCAAAATGCTATTATTGCAACTATACTAAATTTGGAATTATATAAAGCACAGTCATATTCAGGATGCAAGAGGTGTGCAAAAATTTGACAATGCTGCAAACAAACTGTATTGAAAAAAATGTGGCCGTATTGAGTCTTCAGTTGCACATAGATATTTTTATTGTAATATTTGTTTCATAATTCTTTTATAAATAAAATATGCTTATTTTCCTATGTTGTAACTTAGATAGTTAGATATAAACATCAAGTGCATGCGAGAGATGTATTTCTTGCTACTTTGGGTTCAGAAAGCCATGCAACTTATAGGAAAGACCGCTAATGAGCTCAAAAGGTAGATTTTACTATTTTTTTCTTTTTAATCTTAAATATTTGTACTCATTCTCTTTTAGACTTCTGATGCTCTTATTGAGAGTTGCTGCCCGTTGGAACCTGATTATATTATGATAAAGTGTTGTATGCAAAAAATATCATGAATTTTATGTCATTTATCATATCATTTTATTCATTTTCATGTATCTTTCATTTTCATTTAGCATAAAATTGCATAAAGAGTTATTGATCCACTGAATTTTGGATTTTCTCGTGTTATAAGTGGAAACGGAGATCATTTTGCCTTTATTTCGACAGAACATTGATGAGAGAATTTTGTCTAAAATTTCATATGTAGAATTATGCTTTTGCCATAAATTTAATCTTTTATATTTCATATTATTATATTTTTTTATTACTTCTGCACATCCCGCAATATCGTATCCGATATCTATTATTTTTCAAACCTTGATGAGTTTTTAGCATTATTCTCGTGATCTTGTGGTTGTCTGGTTTCATGAACCTGGGGAGGAACAATGTCACACCCTGAATGCTCTCCAGTAGAGATGATTCACACCCTCGCGCTACCAGATAAAATCAGAAATAAACAAACTTTTCTAAGAAGATTTTTGTGTAGCTGACATTCTATTTTTTTCTTCCAAAGAAGGTTGGAACCTTGTCAACTAACCAACAAAGAAAATTGTAGAGTACAAAAGAATAGAAAGGAGACAACCTAGAGAAGGTTGGTAACCACCGAGAGGGAGGTGGCGGCCATTTTTCCTGCAACTCGGAGACTTGCACTGAGGAGAGATCTAGAGCTGAGCCATGTGTTGGTTGATTTCTAGATCGCATCGAGAAAGGAAGAAGAAGATAGCCGACATTTGCATATTTTCTGATTTTTCAGTTTTGTGTATTTCGGAAATGGATTTTTATTCTTGTGATCATGAACTGTTTGTAATGGCTTTGATATGCTAGATCTATTAGCCCCAACACAAGAGTGTTAGAGAATTCCTAATTGTTGTGTTGAACTAATTTATATTGAATGCATTTCCATTACTACTTTCCAATTTACTCTTGAGTTTATGTTCTTGTTTGGTGAAATTTCTTAGTATTCGTAGTTTGTTCTTGTGAAGTGAATCTGAGTATGACTTCATTGCAATCTCTATCTAAGAGTGATGTGATACATCAAGTGCATAATATTAGATCTTTCGAAATTGTAATCTACACTATTTTCATGCCCTTCTGTTGAGCCAAATTCCCATTCTACATCAAGTTCCCATCTTTATTACAAGCACATATCATTATGGTCTGAATTTTGTCATTTCATACATTTAGAACCAAATGATGCTGCTTTAGACATTATTTTAGGAACTTCAGGAGAAGGAGCTTTCACACCCCTATTTTACAAGGTCTTACGGCCCAATACGGGAAATCGCCGGACGAATAAAAGTCAAAAATGGAAAGAAATTTTTACAACTTACAATCGCCAAGGACAAAACAGAAGAATCAGAACGATAGTATGAGGTTAGAAATAGATGACACGTGTTAAATGAATGCCAAGAGTATAAGAGGGACTAATCAAAGACAGGTAGAAATATCTCGAAAAAGGAATCATTTGGGACATCATCGGGATCGAGGGGAAGAAGGGAGGAACATCATTGGAAATAAGGGGAGACGAGGACACCATTGTGGAACAGCAACACAAAGACGAAGAACATGAGCCTTTCTAGTCTAGATCTTTTTGTAATGTGGATGAACATGCTTTGTAACTAAGTAGTATTATCTAGAGTTAGTAGTAGGGGATGATGATTTGAACCTATATCAGTTTCGAATGCTTTTGAACTTTTTCTGATTTTCGTTATATGAACCCATCGTTTGATTTCATTTTTGAATCGAATGTGTTATGAAGAGTTTTAGTTATTTTGTGGTCGGATACAAACTGACCTTCGGTTCGATCTTCTTTCTTATCTACACTCTCTCTCGCCGGATGATGCATCCTTGACTGGAGGCATTAGGTGAAGTGAGTGGTTGTGGCTTTCTCTTTCCCATTGAGTGATATTAGGTCACTACCATCGTATGATTCACAACCTTGCTTCCGCGAGGAATCGATCTTGCTAATTTCTATGCTTATAGCATATGGAGGACTGACCATCACATCTTGTTCATGCATAGTCCAATGGAGCGCTCTATCACAGGTTCTGCAGACCTATGATGCAGGGTTGTATGCCAAAAGACCCTCAACCCGGTAGCAGCCATTAGACTCTTCTAGACTAGATTTCAGGATTCCTTTTTGCTCGTCACCATGTGACTATAGGGAGATCATAACTGATATCCCTTGAAAAGGAATCTATGATTCCTCTCTTCACCGAAATATGATTTACTATACAAATCATGCATGTCAATAATAATCCAATTTGATATCCCTAAAATCTGCTAACTCTAGAGTTCCTTCACATTCCTGTTGTATCCTTGATTTGCGTAGTTGTGATCTGTTTAGTTCCCATTTATTTTAGTTCATTTATGTGATCTTTTGAAAAATCCTAAAAATTAATTAATGCATATCCTTGTTTCTTTTAGATCTATCGTTGTCATTTCCTCTAGGATCAATTAGTTAGATTAGTTTCGAGTGATTTGTTCCTTATAATTTCTTTAACCTCCCTATGGATTCGATACCCTATGTACTACACATGATTAGTTGTACACTTGCAGTATTCGTAGTGTTATTCTAGGATTGTTAAAACTCATTGTCTATTGTTATCACAATCGTGCATTTACATGATCACAAAATCTGTTGACAAACCTGTACATGAACCTGATTCTGATATAACTCTAGACAACACTCATGCACAAATCAAGTTTTAGGCGCCGTTGCCGAGGAGGCAATAGCTAACGCTTAGCAGATTTTAATTCGAGTTGTGGATATTATCATTTCCATTATTTATATAGTCACTATCCACTTTTGACAAGTGAATATTATTTTTTTCTAATAACTTCAACTCATGTTTTCATTTCTCCTTATGTTCTTCCTTGACTTTGGGTACAGTACGTGCCAAGATCTCGAGCTATTAAAGAAAATTTCTACTACTCAAAGTCTGGAAGAGAATTCAAAGAAAGGAGAAAGTAGCAAAGACTAATTTCTGACTTGCAACTAAAGTTTGCTGAATTATCAATTTCTAAATCAACTAAAACAACAAATATGGAGTTCGAACCCCACAAACCAGTCACATTGCAACTAGAATACAAACCTGATATACCATTACCTAAGAACTCTATCATTCCTGTCAGTGTAGACACACCTGATACCTCAAACCACAACAGAAGATCAGAATATCATGGAAGGAGAACTTGTAGCCCAAGGTCCAAGATGCCTTAAGGTCACTTATTCACCTGTAGCTAACCAAGCAGGAGCACCAAGAGTACCATCTATGCCAAATGTCAACTTTCAATTACAACTTGCCTTAGTCACAATGATTCAGCAGGACCAATTCGGAGGATCTACTGCTAAAGACCTAACCCAACATCTAGACAACTTCAAAGAGATCTATGGAAAGCAGCAATTTAATAATATTCTTGTCGATGCTATCTACATGAGACTTTTCCCTTTCTCACTAAGAGGGAAGGCAAAGCTGTGGTGGAGGAGCTTAAAACCTGAAGAAGTAGCAAATTGGGATACTCTGGTTCAGAACTTTCTTGCTGAATTTTTTCCACCAAGCAAGAGTTCACATATTATAGATGAAATATATAATTTTAGTCAATTAGAAATGGAGAATTTGTATGAAGCTTGGCAAAGGTTGCATCATGCCCACATCATGGTTATGAGATGTAGCAGCTATTAGATCACTTCCATTCCGGATTGAATAACCCGACTTCGATTGCATTGGACAATGTCGCAGGAGGAGTCTTTGTGACAATTGATATAAAGCATATAATATCATAGAGAAGTTAGCGAAGAATCACCATTATTTAAGGCACGAGAGATTTTGGAAGCCTATGAAGAAGAAGTCTTCCAATGAAGGAGAAGCCTTATCACCAAAGGTTGAAGAAGCCATACAAAAGGCCATGGGAAAACTAAAACTCACATCTCAAGTCAACATGGTGTAATCCCCTGAGCAGAGGTGTGATATCTGTGGAAACCTAGGACATACCACTGAATCTTGCAATTTGCTGACTCATCAACAAGACCCTCAATATGATCAACTAAACACCTTTGGAAATTTTTCTCCAAAATCACCTTCTGAGAAGTATACTCCTCAAAATAGAAACCACTCATTCTTCTCCTACCAAAATAACTATCATCAGAATAATCCAAATGACAACCTTCCTCATCATAACCCTGCTTGGCAACCTAATATTATGCCAAGACCATCTCAACAACAACCACTCATGCCGCCTATTCAAAATCCCGAACCCCTAAGACCATATTAGAAGAATTGATACAACAACTGATGAAGAAACAAGAACAAATGAATTCCAGGATTGAGCAGTTGGCTACTCACAACAAAGAATCAGATAACATTACAAATCAACACAACAACTTCATGACCCCACACTCTACTAAGACAACGAAACCAAACCTTAGAGAACATATGCAAGTTGTTACATTAAGAAGTGGGAAGAACTTTCCGTCAGGACAACCATTTGCAGAAATTGCTCCTACACCAGAAATGCTCGAAGAGGAGAGTATCACAAACCAACTTGAAAAGAAGGAACAATCTGAACCTGCAGTGCATATTTGAAATCCAGTTCAGATTGAGCAATCGGTTAATTGCCATCCACCTCTACATAAAGTACTACCTTTCCCTCAAAGAATGCTAAAAGCACAAGAAGAACAATAGTTCAACAAATTCATATAGATACTGAAAAAGATGTAGATCAACATACTTGACTTTTCATTTCTTTGTATAAAGCCGGTTTCACAGTCTTTCGAAATTCCCGAAGTTGTTGTTACAGCAGAGCTATGGAAGTCGAACCCAAGATCGAGAAGGTCCAAAAATATGTACAAAAGCCTTTGGTCGTCTTGATCATTGCTTCTTGACTTCCACTTCTCCTTCCTTCTGTAGACTGAACGCGGACAGCGGTAAGGGAAAGTGAAGTCCAGTATGTAGGCCTTTGTAGAAGCAATCCAACAGATGTCATCCTATACAAAATTCCTAAAAGACATCTTGTCGAAAAAGTGCAGTGATCCTGAATAAACTACCGCCTAAGTTTAAGGATCCCGACAGTTTTTATATATCTTGAGATATTGGACATCTATAGATAAGAAGAGCACTTGTGATCTAGGAGCCAATGTGAGTGTCATACCCTCCTCAATGTGTGACAAACTCAATGCTAGAGAGCCAAAACCTACCAATATGGTACACCAATTAGCTGACAGATCAGTGAAGCATCCCAGAAGAATCCTTGAAGATGTACCAATTCGAGTTGAGAAATTCTTTATCCCTATTGACTTGGTAGTCCTAGACATGCTTGGAGACTCGAATACCCTCACTTGAAAGACATTTCCTTGCCACTACTAGAGTTGTCATTGATGTAAGGAGGAGTGGCACATTATCATTTTAAGTAGAAGGACAAAATCAAATTCAATTTAACTAAGACAATGAAGAATCCAGCTGGAGATTTGTTCTTTGAAGATTATGACATTATTGAAGAAGTCATGCGGGAAGTATTAGTATTGATCCTTGTGCAAAAGCATGAACAAGATCAAGAAGACAATAAAGACTCTGAATAGATAAAAATTCTAGTCGATCATTAGGCACTTCATATTCAGAAAATTCAGGAACAGGTTGTGAAGAAAAGAATCAGTCACACCCGTTGGAATCGGCTATTACAACCATACTAAGTCGATCAAGCAGAGTATCAATCACTCCCATTAAAACACCTCCAATCAAGTCAGCACCTAAGCTTGAAATAAAGCCACTTCCATCCACATTAAGTATGAATTCTTTTGATCTGACTCCACTTACCCTATCATTGTTAGTTCTGCTCTATCCAGGGATCAACTTGATAAGTTATTGGAAGTAATCAGAACCCACCGGGAAGCTATTGGTTATTTAATCGATGACGTTAAGAGAATCAGTTCATCACTATGTATGCATAGGATTCCACTTGAAGAAGATCACAACCCAACGATTGAAGCACAAAGAAGATTGTATCCTAACTTGAATGAAGTGGTCAAGAAAGAGGTTTTGAAGTTGTTGAATGTCGGACTCATCTACCCAATTTCTGACAACAAGTAGGTGAGCCCAGTTCAAGTAGTGCCGAAGAAGGGAGGCACAATTGTTATTGAGAATGAGAAAATAGAACTCATCCCTAGCCGAGTGACTACTAGTTGGAAGATGTGTGTCGACTATCAGAAACTAAGCAAGACGACGAGAAAGGACCACTTGCCACTACCGTTTATTGATCAGATGCTTGAACGTCTACCTAAACGCAAGTACTTTTGTTATCTTGACGGATACTTAGGTTTTCTACATATTCTCATAAACCATGCTGATCAACAGAAAACAACCTTCACATGTTTATACAGAATCTACGCATATCGAAGAATGTCGTCCGGCTTGTGCAACATGCCTACCACCTTTCAAAAGTGCATGATGTCCATTTTTTCAAAATTCATTGAAGATATAATGGAAGTGTTTATGGATGACTTTTTTGTATATTTGTCATCATTTGATAACTTTCTATATAATCTGAATAAGGTTCTGCAGAGGTTTGAAAAGGTGAATCTAGTGCCGAATTAGGAGATGTGTCATTTCATGGTAACTCGAGGAGTGGTACTCGGACATATAGTTTCAGAAAAGGGAATTGAAGTGGATAGAGCTAAAATAGAAGTAATTGAGAAGCCGCCACCACTTATCAATGTGAAGTGAGCAAGAAGCTTCCTTGGACATGTGGGCTTCTATAGGAGATTTATGAAAGACTTCTCCAAAATAGCCAAACCGACGACAAATCTATTGCATAAGGAAGCTGAATTTTATTTCGACAGCCATTGCCCGAAAGCATTCGACAAGATCAAAGAAGCACTCATTTCAGCCCCCATATTGTAGTCATCCGATTGGACCCTACTCTTTGATATCATGTGTGACTCCAGCGACCATGCTATTGGGGTTCTGCTCGGACAAAAGGGAGACAAAGGCTGCACTGTCATTTCTTATGCAAGTAGAATCTTGGATCCTGCACAACAAAACTACACCACAACTGAAAAAGAAATGTTGGTGATGGTTTACACAATCAACAAATTCAGACCCTATATAGTGGGATCAAAAGTAGCACTCTACACGGATAACATGGTTGTAAAACACTTGATGTAGAAAATGGATTCAAAGCCCTGATTAAAAAGATGAGTTTCATTACTGCACGAATCCAATTTGGAGATCAGAGATAAGAAGGGAGCTGAGAACCTTGTTGCAGATCATTAATGACCTAAATACTTATAACTCCAATTTGATTTTTTCATGCCTACTTTTTGTATAGTTGTTGGTTTAATCTAGTTTTCAGGACACTTTTTCTACATCGTGTACACAATTTTAATATTCTTGCCTTTTATGCATGATCGTGCTGCACTTTTAGTGTCATTTTATCACTTTTGTTTCTACTCAGCTTAAAGTTAGAAAACATCATGATTATGTATTAGCTGTCACACCCTATCCTAGGTCATGAGTTTTCCTGGTTACTCCAAAGTAAGAACTAAAAAACATAGTTGCTCCCAAGCAGTACCAAAGCATGTAGCTACTAGATTGATACTTTGTTCTCATTCGCATTTTAGGCCTTGTACCATATTTTTATGAATGTTTTAATCCCAAAAAAAAAGTAGACAAGAACATCTCAATCTCAATGTTTAATCTGCCTATATCATTCTACTTTGCCCAAGAAGGATTTTTCTTTTCTTTAATAACCACTCCGCTAACTTCACACCCTGAAGTCAAGAGTGTGTGACTTGTTCACACACTGGGAACTCCATCAGAAGAAATGGTAGGATAGTGTTGTGGGAATCCTACTTCTCTCACTTCAATTAACTACTACGTTGACCTTTCATTTGAAAGAGTCAAGAGTATGCTCGTCTTGAGCACCCCTAACATGTGAACCAAGTATTCTAAGAAGAAAAGTAGTGAAAATCAAGAACCATAGGAAAACTATCTTTTCTTTTCACTCCCTGAAATGGCAAATAGAATGATACGTGTAAAAAAAAGAGTTAGTAACTCATAATTGTTTGTGAGTAAACCGTCACCATTTTTACTGTGATCCATGGATTCTAGGTTCAAAGGAGTGTCATATGGTATTATATCCATGAAGCTACTCTTAGACTCAAGTTTCGGTGGTCCTAGGAGCGGGATCTAATATGGCTAGGAATATGTAATCGTGACCAGGTATTTGAATGACTTAGAGGGGGAGTGTAACTTGGTGTATCCGATCTTGTGGTTGCTTTGAATTTTGTTTATTTTTCTTTAAAATATCTAACCCTTTGCTTGAGTACAAACAAAATCATAAGTTTGGAGGAAGAGACGATAGGGAATTTGATATAAATTTCATATGTAAAGTTATGCTTTTGTCGTAGATTTGATCCTTTATATTGTATATTATTACCTCTTTTTATGACTTCTGCACAACATGCAATACCCTGTCAGATATCTATTATTTTTCACACTCTAAAGGGTTTTTATCATGATTCTCGTGATCTTGTGATTATCTGATGAAGGAAACTAGGGAGGGAGAATTTCACACCCTGATGAATGCTCTCCTGTAGAGATTAAACACCTTGACGCTACAAGACAAAACCAGAAACAAACAAAAGAGGCAACAAACTTCGCAAAAAACTTTCCTAAGAAGATTCTTGTAGCTGGCATTCTATTTTGTCCTTCCAAAGAAGAATCAACAATTGTCAACTAACAAAAAAGGAAAACCCTTGAGTACAAAAGAAAAGGAAGGAGACAACTTAGAGGAGGTTAGCGACCACCGAGAGGCATGCAACAACCACTTTTTTCTGCACCATTTTTCCTGCAACTCGGGGACTTGTAGTGAGGAGATATCTACAGCTGATCACGTGTGGATTGATTTCAGGATTGCAGCGAGAAAAAAAGAGGAAGATAGTTGGTATTCGAGTATTTTCTAGTTTTTTTCAGTTTTGTGTATTTCTGAAAATGGATTCTTATTCTTGTGATCATGAACTGTTTGTAATGGCTTTTACCGGCTAGATCTATTAGCCTAGACACGGGAATCCTAATTACTGTGTTGAACTCATTCGTATTCAATGCATTTCCATTACAGTTTTCCAATCTACCCTTGAGTTTATGTCATTGTTTGCTGATATTTCTAGGTATTCGTAGTTTGTTATTGTGAAATGAATTTGAGTATGAGTTCATTGCAATCTCTATCTGAGTGGATAGACGACGTTTATTGGATACTACTATGATCCGAGAGGAGAGTAGAATATTTTGAAGCAAAGCTCAATACTTTTTTTATCATATTCTTCGCCTTGTAAATTTTAACAAGAACATTCATTAAACACATTGGTTTAATATGATTAAGAAATATTTGATTCAAGGTGAAGTTTCATGGATAATGAACTTCTAGATTATATCATTAATTCACACTATATGGATTGTGGGAATGTCAAAGATGCATGACCACATTAGTCAAGTGGGAGATGTTGTATGAATGACCTATCATGTTCATCAATCGAGTGCAAGAGTTGCTCCAAGACGATAGCTTCAAGCGCCAATCATGTCCTCAATCAATTGTTGAGTTGTTGCGGCTTATTGAGCGATTATGATGCGGTTGAAGGGCGGACTAGGTGAATGACATGCACTATAAGGAGATCTTTGGATTGAACATAATAATACATTTGGTAGGATCCCTTCACCATTCTCAAAAACAATCATAGCCAACTAGTGCATCCACTAGATGAAACTTCCTAGTGTCGTCTATGCCTAAACTGGAATTACTAGGAAAGAGTAAATGCTCATACCTATAACCCACACATAATGCATGATTATAAGCCCATAGGTCTAAAGGCCCTTAATGGTTGTTCTCGGCTTAGGCCTTCAATTTAGATTAGATCATAGCATCTCGTATAAATCCGTCGCCAAAAGCATTTTGTATCTAAGACTAATGATTTAAAATATGAATTATAGTCTTTGAAGAATTTATGATATACCTCTTAAAAGTATAGGAAAATACTAATGATAAAAAATAACAATCACAAAGGTTTGACAAGGTATATGAAAGCTAGAGTGCTTATAATATACTCAAATGTGGGTTATTTATAGTACTTTTATTTAGCGGACTTAAAATATTGGAAGCCTGTAATTGTCAAATTAAAGTTGTATTTTGTTCCCAAGTATAGTATATCTTGTATTTTGTTGCCAAGTATAGTATAGCTTAAATCCGTCGCCAAAAGCATTTTGTATCTAAGACTAATGATTTAAAATATGAGTTACAGGCCTTGATGAATTTACGATATACCTCTTAAAAGTATAGGAAAATACTATTGATAAAAAATAACAATCACAAAGGTTTGACAAAGTATATGAAAGTTAGAGTGCTTATAATATACTCAAATGTGGGTTATTTATAGTACTTTTATTTAGGAGACTTTAAATATGGAAAGCCTATAATTGTCAAATTAAAGTTGTATTTTGTTCCCAAGTATAATATAGCTTGAATAACAATTTAAAGCAGCCTTCAATCAGAGTTTGTTAGATATATACCACATGGATGCAACTAAACCCCGTTAAGGAACCTGTCCTAACGAACCACAATCAAGCGAAAGCGAAAAACTAAAAGGAATCACACGAAACACAAATCAAGAAAATAAAATAACAATCAATATGCGAACCTATGCATAAGAGTCAATCGAAGTGATGGAATTTAAATGAAATGCAAAATAAGATATTATCCGCAATGCAAATGAGAGTTCACGAGAAAAAAAGAAGATATCCTATCCAAGAAAATCAGAATTCAAGATGACAAAAGATTGCATAACATCATAGGAGTCAGCCCTCTTATTTATAAGAGAATGCTAGACCATTCTCCAAAAAACTAAAAACCAAATAAAATCTAATGGGCTAAAGGCTCAAGAAGACTATCTAAACAACTGAAATTTGGTACAACGCCATGTCCAAGTTTAATGAGTCCGGTCATCTTCATTCATCGTCAATTTCTGGAATCATATCATTCCCCTCCTCTTCAAAAAGATTCGTCCTCGAATCAATAAATATTCAAATTGATAGCTTATGGACATACAACAAAGCACACGATCCAATGACCACTCTGGGTTCCTAGAGAAGAAACTCAAACACAAAAATAATGAAAGAAAGTCCACACTCCGCTAGGTGAAAGATTTTGTGCCCAAGATAAAAAAATGCATTTAGGAGCAAATCCCAAAATTTTTTGGACCTTCCTCTATGTATTAAAATTTTCTTAAACAAATTGTGCAATGTACTCCTAAACAATGATCCAACAAGAAAAAAAATCAAATGCATCCATACCAAGAATATCAATTCATTCCAACGTTAATTCTCAACGAAAATATTATAAATGATCAGAAGAATCACACAAATGATTGCTATAAATCAGAAAGTCTTCAATAGATATAAAGGTATATTTTCCATAAAAGCCAAGTATGATAAATCCAATGGAAACAATGAGCATTAATTTGTTCAATGACAATATACCAATAGGCACCTTATAAAATCCATAGTCATATAAAATTAATCTTCCAAAATGACCAATATGATAATCATCAAATATAATCAACATAAAACTCAAATCATTAAATAATATTTTCCCAAAACTAGAATACTCAATTATGTTAGAGGTTGGAAATCGATATTTCAAATATCCAGATGACATAATTCTCAAAAGAGCTCCATAATCAATCAATTAGTCTTTGTAAGTCAGAACATTAAAACCATCGAACGTAACAAAGTTCTCAATATTATATGGATAAAAATCCAAGCAAATGGACCTCATATAATTCTCATCACAAAATCCAGCAATAAGAATTAACCAATCAAAGGCACCATGATTAACAAGAGTAATAGAAGAAAAAATCGATTTGAAATTGGTAAAGATGTGAAACTTATCGTTCAAAAAACTTGAACAAGTAGAAAAAAGAATGTTTAGTTTCATCTTGAATATTTGCAAACTCTTCAATGCTTGTAAAAGAGCATTAGTAAATAGTGAACTCAAATGTGTGCTCAAAGATTGCAAAAGTGTTTCCTCTCGCTCAATAGTCCTTAACACCTGCAAGAGGGGATCAATAGACAAAGGCAAAAGATAATTAATATTAGTATGCAAACCATTCAACTCTCTTTCTTTTCTCTCAACAACACTCTTCAAAGGTGACCTTTCTAAACACTCAGAATTTAATCCTCTCTCATCCTCACAACTCTCATAATATTCAACACTCAAAATATTTTCATCGATGCTCTCCAAAGGTGGCCTTTCTGACCTCTCAGAATTTTTGTGGCTCTCTTCTTTCTATCTTTTATCACTCAAAATTTGGTCACATTTTCACCACATTGAGAAATTTCATCTATTTTCATGGAAGAACTTTCACTCTCATCTTTTGAGTCGCACTTGCTTCTACTTATTTTTCCAATCTATCACTTTCCTCAAAATCTTTATCATCATGATTTGTTAGAAAACTCTTGAATTGGAGAAAGATTTTGGCAAGCTCATCTTCTACTTTATCCAGTTTTGCTTCCATCTCTAAGTGTGAGGCCATCACTCTTGAGAGTCTATCATCAGTGCTTTCTTGTCGGTCTGATCTTCTTCGATGTTAGTACGGAGATAAGTTTGACCATGGACCAATTTTAGCACCAAACTGAGAACTTTGACCTCTCTTTCATGGAGAACGTTGCACACATTCTTGAAAAGAATCTTGTCTTTCATGCTGCTCATATTGTCTTCGTGATTGCTGAAGAATATTATCCTCTCTTTGAACTTGATCACGTAGATTTCAATTTGTGACTTTCTTAATGTATCTTTCAGCAGCTTCATAACACATTGTGGAACCTACCTATAAACTGTCTACATAACCTCCTCACAATCTCAAATGGTGACACTTGTATTTTTCCATAGCTCTATTCAGCTTTTTTTCCTTCTAATGTTCTCATCACTCAGCTTTTTACCTCTCTAGATTACTTAGTGTTCTAGGAAAACTCACAACATGGGATAAGTGAAAGATCCACAATTCAATTAAAATTTCACAGAAAATATTAATTCCTAAAATAAGATGCAACCAATATCGATATCAGATTATCAATAAAAAGAAAGTACACTCAATGTAGTAGGTTTGCAAGACTCTTGAATCAAGAAAAGAAGAAAATGCAACAATAGGGAATTAATTTTGAGCCAAATGT